>DWHO01003356.1:0-12102 GCA_018247575.1 Eurytides lysithous rurik | reverse complement strand
GGGTTGAGACGGGGGGTAAAGGGGGAGGGAAGGGATGGGTGGAGTCACCACACTCACCGGACGAAACGCGGAAGCAAACACACTTTCACTTTACGACGATTTTCTGTGAAATCGTAGTCGGTCTATTCAGCAACGGGAGAAGCCGCGTAGCTCTACCACCACGAAAATCATTAAGTCGCACACGAATTTATAAAGTTCATTGCAAAAACATTTGGAATTGTGATATAAATGCATACGCAGCACCATTTGTTCACCGTTTAGAGACAAATTTAAGTTGGCACTTTTTTTATACTTTGTCTTACCATGAGTCTGTCATTACGTAAAAGTATTACAATCTAATCTCAATAGTTGAATTAATATAAAATGTATACGGTTACATTAAATTACGTATTTTGCATACGTAATGTAATGCAACCATTGGTATCCAACATTTTTTAAATACCTGTCGAGCTCTCAGGTTACAAATAGCCAAACTTTTTTAAAACAGTTATACCGTTACAGCGAATACAACCTTAACGTTCTCTTGTTTTTCAGAATGCAAGGGCGGCTCATCTGGGTTCACCCGCTAGTATTGAAAATAAGATAGCGTACCTTATTTTCACGCAGAAAGCGAAAGTTCGTTCACAATCAAATCGATGCATGTTTTCAGAAAATGACGTAAAAAGAATTAAACGGCAAACGTTATATGCAAATTTAAGTTACTAAATCAATATGGCTCGAAAGCAGTCAAGACTGTAGAATTGAGCTCTGTTTTGTGAGTACCCTTTGTTTTATGTAAATAAGTCTCGGACTTCGTTTGTTACAGACCGGAATCATTTTGATTTAAATTTATTGGCCTTAACCCGTCGTTGTTTGTCTCTTACATTTAGTATAAGAATTATGGTAGAGACCCATTTTGACTGTAGTGTACGAAGCTCAAGGCTGAAAGACACAAACTATCATACCAAGCGTTATTTAAAAAATTAAAAATATAATAATTAAAACACAGTAAAATATTAAAAACATATAATAACTTAGTTTAGCATTAAATAATAAAAGTGCCACTATATTTTATAATAAAATAGCTCGATTCGAGTGATTGAACATGGTGAAAGCACAAATATAAAATAAAACGCTTGAGTAATTTTACCAATAAAGAAATAAGTTCTAATATTTTCACATAATAACGTGTTTGTTTTTATTAAGAAACGGATCGATACAATTTTTTTTTAAATTGCCAAACGCTCGCAAAAGACCTCATCTTATGGAATTATCCTTCACTTGTAAATTTTTTTGTTTCTGGTTAAAAAATGTTTTAAAAGGATCCCAGCAAAAAATTTTTTTATCTAAATTTTATCTATCTTAACTATTTTCTACTCTTCATTTCTTTTTAAATTGAGTAGTTTTAAATTCATATCAGAGGATTTTCAAATTAGTAAAATAACTAAACTTCCAATATTTAACAAAGGAAAGTTTCTAATTCACGAGACTTATTTTAAAGTCAATAAAGGCTTCGCTTGTCTGGAATAATTTAGCTTCCAATTGGATATCGATAAAAGCCCTCTGATTCTCATCGCTTAATTCGATATAGTCTGTCGGAATCAGAGTATTCATAATAATTGGTATTCAAATAAACGATTGTTTTGATCGTAAAACTTCAAAACAGATTAATTACACAGAAATTTGCAATAGCAATACGATGGTATAATTATTACTGAGTTGTTAATCTTTTAAAATCTAATCTCTTTTGTCTTGTCCCGACAGAGGTTTACAGGTCATAATTACACATTATGTTAAGCCCTATAACTGAGTAGTATAAATTATAACTACAATACGTTAAAATAAATCTGATGTACAATTGTATAAAAAATACGTTATACGACTTCACATACCATGACCAAATTTGGGTTATTACAAAATTGGGTAACCACCATGAGTATATTTTGGACACGCATATGTGATGTTCTTAGACATAATCAAATATTTACTATTAAAGTTAAACAAACACTTTATTACACACATTGAAATCCACAATACTATGGTATATTTTCAATTTTCTAAAGTTTGAAGGAAGAAAGTTGATTATTTTGTAACTACCAGTCATCTTTCATAGCTTATCATACACATTTACTCATCTTTCGGACAACAACGATAACATTAAATCACGCCTCCAGCGGTCAACCACTTACAACATAACAGTACCGCCTATAAAGCTTACTTTTATGATTTTAATTTAGGTTAGAACCAAAAGCATGTCCAATATTTTTTTTATATTATATATAAAAAAATATTGACTAATGTGTAAAAACATATCAAAATAAAAATATTTTACTGATTTAATTAATCTAATTAGATTTGACAATTATGTAAAATGTCTAACGTCTCAAACAGTTTGCGGACTGGAAATGTAGACACGGAACTGATTGGTATAAATCCACATATACTCGTATTTACGTACACGCCTTCAAATTTCAATTCGCTTATTTTGTTCCAACTTGTGTAGAATAAATTACGGAAGTAGAATGAACTTATATAGTTTTGAGATCTCTCAGAGTTGTTTTGCTTATTATAAACAATCCACAAGCAGATATCAATCCCTTTATAGTCAGCTCAGTCACCGCTCGCACTTAGAGAGTATCTTAGTAGCTCGAAAATCACCCTTTGATGTATCTGTTCTCCTGTGAGGATTTCTTTTTCTTGTGAATTTAATCGAACTGTCGGTACTTCACAGAAGCTGAAATATCTTTTATATTTCTATTTTAAGACACATTTTTGTTTAAGAAAGACTAAAATCTCAACTAATCAAAAACAATTTGTTGCAATTTCACTTCTTAGCCGTGATCCCTCAGATATGAAAATCGTCTGTAAAGTGAATTTCTGAATTCTTACTATTAGCAAACTAAATAGACCAACAAAATAATAATAATAGTTAGTGCAATTTGTCCACTTTATAACTCGTAAAGTATAGTAACTTATTTGCCAAATACTGAGGAAGATAATGTGATAGGAAATTATATTCGCATCGTAGTCTGTGCACGTGCAACGCCTTGACTGTCCAACTTGTCGCTAGAACAACCACTTAAACTTTAGATTTCTTTTCTTATTTGTGTTATTAATTCAGTTAATAATTAGAAAATATACACGATATTTTAATGTTTACTGAAAATAGTAAACCTAATTCACTTTCAACCTTAGAAAGGACAGGAATCAATGCAGAGAAAAATCTTATAAGAAAACAACAAATCATCATCATCCAACCTAAAAAACGAAAACACGTCATAACAGTTATATTATACGAATGGCGCAATGATTGCCATGGTCATCAATTGGCGTGGGTAATTTTTTTTTGTAAATAATAAACTTTTTGTTTATTGAGTTTAGGTGAATCATAAGATTGAGAACTCCTCATTGTTCATGATGTATTGATTGTGCCAAATCATATATAAATAAAGTTTGTGTAAAGAAAAAACATTACAAACAAACAAGACCGAAAGCCATTTAAAATCACTTGTAAAAAAATTGTCATATTTATGTATTTAAAGTTATTTTTGATACTTTTTGTCGATCTTTGATTGTACTTGCAGACTTATTTTTATAAAACTCTTACATCAAGCGCAAAACTCTTATAGCCGAAAAAACTTATCTAAGTTCTTAGTTTTCGTAGAGTTTGTCCACGTTACAAGTAGCCTATTTGCGGAGCGCGAGGTGACCTGCAATCTTAAACAGGCTCTTTGTTCCGTCTTTGTCCAGATGGTAACAGGTTCTATCTCACTTTAGCGACAAATCTCGAATTGTCGCAATTTGATTTGAGAAAGTTACGTGCAACTGACGAAAAGGCGAAATTGAAAAGTAATGGAAACTATTGAAACCATTTTGTTGTTTTGTATTATTAAAGTGACTTTAGCAAAAACCCATAATATATTTCTATCATATAAAATTGTAATTTAAGTGAGAAATAAAATATCTAGTTCTCAACTATCCTGGCGCAATAAATTAGTGTTGAATTTACCTTAAAGGATTTATCGATATATGGAAAACTATTTTAAATAACATTGAATTACAAACATCTTTACAGAAAAAAATCATTATTGAACCGTGCGTACTATAAAAGATTTTTTTTCTAAAAACAGTATAGTGTTACCATTTTAATCATTAAATTAATTGATATACATATATGTAACCATAATAATACAATTACATTGCTTAGGGAGAAATATGATCTATATATATATACCCATTAACTATTCTACTAATATTGTATTTCAAACCAGAATACACATGTGCATAACTGTTGGGCAGCAAAACTAGAACAGTTTTTACCTGAGGCTATGTTAGACAGTGGCCTTGAAATATTCTGATGCAGTCGATTCGATTGTAAGTTTTATGTGTACGATTTCTGAAAGCCGTCTTTTTATAACTGTGGGAGTTTAAAAACTTTGAATTCACATTTGACATAAATGTCGAAGATTTTGTACGCAACTGGCTAAGGAAGGACGGTTATTTTGTATTTATATGTATGGTTCAATACACAAAAAGTATTTATGTTATTCCAAGCACTATCCGTGTAGTAATATATATTAAATGCAGTAAAAGGTTTATAGTTAAATGAAAATATAAATATATTTATTTAACACACTAACTAATAAGACTCTTTTGCAGAGTGCACTACATTATCAGTTATTATACCGTCAAGAATTAGTGTATAAACACTATGTACCGGTTTAAGGGTAAATACTGCTAACATAATAACTAGGCATAGAGAACATCTAAAATTCCTGAGTGACGGGCGCAACGCAGAATCTCATTATGGACGTGCCCTTTACTACCAGGCGCACACCTAAAAAATCCTATTAAAAAAATTAAAACTTTTTTTATTTTATTACTTATATGCAAGTATTTTAGCAAGCTGATACACGCACACCATCCTTCTGTATAGCAACAAAACCCAAGAATATACTCCAGAAGATTCTAGAAAGTGTCTCTTGGTGGATATCTTACACCTGTTGCGCAAACTGATTACTGATGTTAACTCTGATAAAAGGATAAAATGATACAATACTATATTCATAAAACATAAGTTATTGTATTGTTTAATCTGAAAGTAAATAACAATCCTGAAAGGTTGTTAACACAACGCGAACGTTCGAATGGTGTAAAAATTATATTAGTGATAGAATTAAATTCGGCTTAATACCAAATAAGATATTTATACATACAATACTTTTTACATAGTTCGATGAAATTTACATAAATTTTATTTCATATAATGATGAGATTTTATTTAAAGTATAAAAAGTGAATATTTGGGTTAAAACCTATTATATCAGCTTTATGTTTATCATAGCAATTTTATTATAACTATTAATATAGGCAATACAAAAGCTGACACTTGAAATGAATTTTCAATATCCGGAATAGACTTTCAACCTCGCTGAAAATCGTATACATTGAAAATGCATTTTATTTGTAATTAATGCTCGGTTTTTTATCCGTCATGTTAATGTTATGTTTTGGTAATAAAAAGAGGTCATCTGTAATGGTTCGGTAAGTAGTGAAAGGCAACCTTGATTTACTTTACCTCTATTTACAACTATAGGCCGACCGCACAGGCTCTGATATAGTGTTATTGGTGTTCTGGACCGTAAAGCAAATGAATGTGCCACAGATAAACTATGAAGAATGACCTCTACGTTAGTAAATTAAATCGTAGCCTTTACGAAAAATATGATGGATACTTCATTTGACTCACAAAAGTCAATAAAGTTATTAGTCTGAATTATTAAATGCTATTTCATGGATATACATTAATATTATTATTTAAAATTTAGTAGTGAGGATCCTCATTTTTAAAATTAAATATATTTATGTTAAAATTACTGCGTATACATTATTTTGTATCATATTAGTTATATAAAATGTTATTTAATATTATTTATAATAAACTAAAACTTAGTATACTACAGATAAAAAATCAAACGTTTTCAATACAATAAAATTTATATGTTGTACAAATGTCGCAAGAAAAGCTCTTTTTATCGTCATAGCTTTCAGTCGACAAGTTCCATTTCAATTTTTAAGTAAGTTTCATTGATAACCACTCAATAAATTTGCTAATTTGTTTAATAATCGATATTTCGTATGATTACTTGATTCTATTCAACATTCTATATTTTCTCTACCGTCATGATGTAAAAAGTTTTTTTACGGCCCTTAAATTACAGCTCAACGGTTTTTTTATATTCTGAACACGAAAATATTCACTAAATTTACAAAAGCGTCCACAGCGTTTTAACCAAAAACATAGTCGTTGTGGTTAACCTACTCGCCATATTTGTTACGGTTAAGTTTAACGCGGTCGGTTTACCAGAACAAATTGTTACTAGCCTACATTACACCCGTTTTGGTTTAAAAATGTAGAAAAGCTACTCTTTAGAATGAAATTTGTAAAAGAAAAATTATGCGTGTGCAAGATTTATTTGCAATAGCCAATTTTGTTTATTGCAGATGATTCATATGAAACATTTTACGGATTTAGGCCAAAAACAAAGCGAGAAAAAAAATAGTAATCTTAGCACACTACAATTAAAACTTTTCGTTTTAATTGTTTGCGAATCTCTTTGATTGGTTATTAATAATTATTTAAAGTTTTTAGACTAAGATAACATAATAAATGCTGCTTTTATAATAGTTCTGTATTTTATGTAACGATACATAACTGTACAATGTTTGGTTTCATTTTCGCCAAGCGATCTAATATCTCGAGCCCGTCCCATTGGTTGGATCCATGATACCTACTCGACTGCAATTAACTTGCCTTCCGATGCCCGGGGCTACCGACAAATCACTTTTTACTCGTCCTAATGGACATGGTTTGCTGCCCACAGAGTGAAAACTTGCTATCACAGCCATTTGGATAAGAGCAGTATAAAATAGTGAAGAATGTAACTTTTTTATCTAAATAATTCGATAGGGTGGCTAAATTTGGTTCATCAAACCCTATATAAGTCAACAGCCATAAAATTACGTACAAGGGGTTGTGCTCGGGCAGTTATTGAATCACTCCGGAATGCATAGGATATTTTGCGCTCCTATGAAAATGGCTTAGCTGAATCAATTTACTGCCTATTGCTTAGGGAGACCGGTAAAGAAGTTACGTTGATATTTCTATTTATAACTTTCTTATTCGTTAAAATTATGTTTCTTCATTAAATAATAATATTAAAATTCATTGAATTTTCTTAGTGTTTAACAGTCTTTCAACTTTTTTTTGTCGGGAATCACTTGGTAATTTATATTCTTGTACAAATATGTACTTGTTAATACTTTAAAAAAAGGTCACTGCTACTGCTGTTAAACTTGAACTCATTCTTTTTCTATTACTCGTTTATCCACCATTCTGACGTTGTATAAAAAATAAGGTAAGATATTAAGTAACCCTATTATTATTTGTTACTCGTACGTTATATTTGAGTGCAAAGAAAAAGATAGGCACTAAAAATACCATTATATACGCATTTTCCTTTTAATAAGTAATATTAGATCAATTACCTAACGCAGCAGAACTGCATTCCGATGCAGGCTTTCTCTATGCTTGTAAAGGCCTATTAAATAGAATTTGATTTTAATAAACTAGTTCTACAAACTTATCTGAGTTAACTAAGTAGCTATTTAATACTATTATAAAGCATTAAATGGCATTATAGATTACATTATAAAATAGCAATAAAACTGATTTGCGGATTTTATAGCATTATATTTAAAATTACCACCAACTTTTCAAACACATTAAAGCATTCTCGGTCTTTAGACTGACTGAAGAAATCATTGATGTTATTAGACATAACTTTACAGCACCGTTGATGGTTACTCGTTTAATTAAAATACTGTTATGGATTCGTAGATTAAAGAAAATTGACTTAGACAACAAATATAGCATAGAACATACCTCGTGTGAAGGGTTGCAACTAATTTTAGTAGTATTTTACCAATAGAGATCACACAACAATCTTTTTTTTAAATAGATGTGAGCGAGAACTTCATAAATGATAATTCTCACCATTTTTAATAAACTTCATATCATATAGCGTATTTAATAAAATTTCAAAAAATGTTTAAAAATTTATCCTAAAATTTGAGTTGTAAATAGATGTAACCAACACGATTACTGAAAATTAATGTTTTAAAAACGCAATTAAACCTAAAAATTTTCAAAGGTTATATTAATAATTTCAAGTCTACAACTGAAAAAATAAAATAACAATTCGGAAATAAAATATAGCGTAACGCAATCAACATTTATATTCGCTTAACATCAGTGTCAAGACTTAAGCTCGTTGTCACCCATTTGTCTTCAATACAGTTATGGAAAAACTTGCCAATAAGCTTAGCGTAACAATTGCACTCATGTTTGGACGGTCGTGCGAAACGACAAATAAGCTTGTCCCTTAAAGCTTTTATCACTCCAATATTTCTAATAGCACTCGATCCAATCTCGTGCGATGACCGCGTTGTTATACACTTTACCCATTGCTACACGTTACAAATGTTGAGCTTCGTCCTTTCATATTAACACAATTTCTTTATTCACTGTTAGTTTGTTAGGTGTCCGCGTTAATTTGACATTCTAACAATTTCTAAGCAGTGCAATAATCGTTCTATTATTATTCAGTTAATATTTTGCACGACCCTTAATATTATATCAGACCATTTTCTTACAAGTATTTTCTATGGTAGATATTTTTTTCCCTCTGATAGATATTAAACATTTACTCACAATTACATTATTTCGATTCACATTAATAAAGGAGTCACTTAGTCTCGATTTGCATTTTAACTATGAATCATGTTATTTATGTACATATTTTAGTCGCAATGTTTATCTTATTTGCTGACAGCCTATTAAAAAATATTTTTGAAACTTTTAATTTTTTTTAATGGAGTAAGGCTGACAAACGAGCAAGCGGCTAACCTGATGGTAAGTCACCGCCGTCCATGGACATTTGCTATACAGAAATTGCAAATGCGTTGGCAACATTTTAGGTGGGAATTTTAAGAGTGAGACGATGGAGGGAGTGAGTGGGATAGAAAAGGAAAGGGAGAATGAAGTAAGGGATGGAGTCAGAGAGGAAAGCAGGAGCGGGAGATGGATTGGCTACCAGCCACCTCATTCACCGGACAAAACGCGAAAGCAAAAACAGTTTCACTTTAGGAGGTAGGTAGGTCGTAGTACTTATCCGGTTCGAGCCGGCCCATTCAGAAGCGGTGGTAAAGCCACGCAGCTGTTAATTTTGGTCTTAATGTAGGATGTTAATTGGTTATGTGTATCTTGTTGGCCTAAATATTTAACATAATTGGGAAAATAATCCTTCCGTTCCACAAAATGTGTTCCGAGTTACCAGGATCACCAGATATCGGCGCCCCTGTATTGGTCTATTGGAATGGTGAGGGCAACGGTTGCTATTTCGTTTAGGATATTGGCGGGTTAACACCAGTTCAAGTCGTTCGAGTTGTTTGTTGCTATCTTTCTATTGATGCTCAATTCTGTCAATTTTAGTGTGCTTTAAAACTTTTATAGTTGGTACATACCACAAAACCTATTAAAACAAGGAAAATTAATAGTAGCGATTAAACAACAATGTTATTTTCTTTTGAATGTAGGAAGAACTTATTTAAGCCTTCCTGTTAGCGTTGATAAATTTCTCTCTCTCTTTCGTGTCAACGTAAAAAAGGTGTATACGAAAATGTTCACGTGCCTTTGTGGAAAAAACTCTTAAACGCAATACTAGCGAGCGAATGAAATATGTAGATACATCCTTACAGCCTTCTCTGAATCGATAAAGTTATATCGCAACAATGTCGAAACTTTTTGAACTTTAACTCATACGTGAACACTACAAAAATAAACTCATATGTCTCTTTGCTTTGGCCGTAGCACTTTTCAGAGTACGAAATGCTATGCAAATTTACTGTTTGTAGTTGACCCGAACCACATTATAAAATGTACTTAATATTCTCAGCGTTTTAAAAGGAGGAACGTATAGTGATTAAAAACTAGAAGTCATTAAAATTACCTACTATATACTACATATATATACTACAGTAAATTAAATGCGAAAATGAATGAGAATAAAAATCAAACGAAATAAAGGATTTCCGAAGAAATCGAGAATATTACTGCAACGCTTCAATTTAAACTCCGTTCCGTGGCGGGGTTCATCGATATTTCGCGTCACGCTCGCAATTTGTGCCGTTCTCGGGACAGCTGAGAGCGCAGGGCAACCCCCGAGGGAGAATCGGGTATCAGATGACATAAATGTGTCAATGTACTGCTCAAGAAAATGTATTCAATTTAAAGTATTGACGTTACCACTTAATTTTGCGTTACGGCCTACTTTTAATAGTTAAATGGAATGGATTTCATGATACGTGGATTTCTACAGTGTTTGCTCACTGAAAAGAATACACCGTTTTTAACTATTGATTGATATATTTACCGTTTACTTTTTTGTTACTTTTTCATACTCTACCCGAAAAAATAAAAAAAATAAAAACATGAGTAGTTTTGATCTTTTGAATAACAAAAGAAAACAGATAATCCACACATACATTTCAATAACGCTTGCAACTGTTATTGATAAATGAATAATTGCGTCAATTTACAACATGTCATAAATCATTGGTATACGGAGGCGGAAGGGCAACTCGTCAATCCAAAAGTCTATTTTGGCCGACCCGTACGTGCAGCGCACAATGTTCTTTTATAGACCAGACATACGTCGTAAGTCAATTTACAGTTGATTCCGCTCACGTATCTAATATTGCTTACCCGATAATACTTTTACCTGTCCGTGAAAATATATCGTGTTTGCAATTAAATTAACGACAGTTGTATCTTTCCCTTTGTGGACGTATACTGAATATGACACTAGATGCTGGTGGTTGTTTTTTCAAGTATTGTATTTTTCCTGGCAATATAAGTCATCATAAGATAATAATAAATTTGATACGAAAATTCAAAACTGAAAACACACAATATATAATAATTGCATTAATAGGTTTTTGCGAAATTACTATACTACACACACAAATAATCATTCTGTCCGAAGAGACTGTTTAATTTCTTAAAGAATCACACAATGAATATCTAAACAGGTTTGTCGTATCCATGAGTATATTAAAAAATTGCGTTCTTCTGAACGCTCATGATATGATTTTTACCCGACTTTTGTAGTAACTGTAACCTAAAATGAATTAACTGTCTATGTATTTATATATGTACGTATAAAGGTACGTATCTACGGTGGTAGAGCCACGCAATTACGCCCGCTGCTGAATAGCCCGGCTCGAACCGAATAAGTACCACGACCTCACAGAGAATCGGCGTAAAGTGGAAGTGCTTCCGCGTTTCGTCTGATGAGTGATGTGGCGTGGTGGAGTAACATCTCAACATCTCTCTCCCTCTCTCACTTCCCTCCCTAACTCTTCCTTCATCCCCTCCGCCCCTCTGCTCCTTCTTTCAAAAATTCCCCGCGCCCGTCTTAATTTATTGTTTGTTTCACAAATATTTAAAAAAAAAATGTATTATATGTTCTTGAGTCATATTTGCATTATCAAAACATTAAAAAAAAAAGTAACAGATAAATATTAAATACTAAAAGATATATAATCCATATAATTTTTATGCGAAGAAAGAATGTGTGGTGATGACTGGCCCGTTGAAGTGGTTAGTGCTCCTGACTACAAAATCAAAGGTCGTGTGTTCAATTCCCACGCAGGACAAAATATTTGTGCGATGAGCATAAATATTTGTTCTGTGTCTGGGTATTAATTATCTATATAAGTGTTAATTATGTATATAATATATATAAAAATATAAGTATCTACTTATATCAGTTTTCTGATTCCCATAGTACAGGCTCCGTTTAGGTTGGGTTCAGATGGCAATGTGATGTCCCAACATATTTTTATTATTATTATTTAAAAACAAAGAATCATACTTCAGGGCTTCGAGAATAATTTATCATTATCTTTCTGAATAGTTAAAAGGAAAGGTTGGATTATTGTCGGAATTTCACTAACGATCTTATATGTACGTGAGTGTGAATGTGTGTATGCGTGTATGTG
>DWHO01003355.1:0-12103 GCA_018247575.1 Eurytides lysithous rurik | reverse complement strand
TCAATGTTTAACTTAAAGTCGAGGTTGCGTTCTCTGCTCCTTCCAGTTTCATCACCAATTATATTCCATGTCATTTTAATTTTATCTGGTGCATTTTTTATTTTGTTTTTAATATACAATGATTTATAAAAAAATAAATGCACCTATTTGAAATATGTAATAATTCATAACAGAACCAAAATTAAATACCTTATAGTTATCATTCTGTGCTTGTTTCACCATTACTAATATAGCTGATGGTTCCAAACATCCTGTTAAATAGAAGAAATCAGAATTTTGGCGAAAAACGTATGGAATCTTGTCTGACATGTACTGCTTGCTAGCTCCTGGTATAACAATCTGCAAAATTTAATTTACTTTGAAATAAGATGGAGGAACACAAGTATGAGATTAACCTGACCTAAGGTAATGTTAAAAAAAAACAGCGAAATTGCATCAAAAATTTTAATATTAAAAATGTGACAAGACATGAAAGTTGTTCATGTGATGTTGAGTTAATTTTTAAAGTTGTTTTAAAAATTACTCAATGACATTAAATAGAAAATATCCTATATTTTATTGTAGTAAGGATAATCTGACAAATGCTTTCAACAGATTTCAGCTTTCAAGTGACTATTCATATTTTTTTATATATTTTAAAATTTATATTTGAACAATTGATTTTTGTTACGGTTTAGTTAAGCCTAACAAAGACTGAATGAAATCACATATCTTTATTGAGAAATACTTTAATGACAATGTTACAAACATGACTGGCCCGTTAGTATAGTGGTTAGTACTCCAGACTGCAAAACTAAAGGTTGTGGGTTCGATTCCCACCCAGGACGAGATATCTGTGCAATAAGCATAGGTATATGTATATCAGTTGTCTAATTACCATAATACAGGCTTTGCCTAGTTTGGGATCAGATGGCAATGTGTGAGATGTCCCATGATATTATTATTATTGTCTAAAAAATTATATTTTAATAATTTATAATAATAATTTAAATTATAAAAATTGTACATTTTGATAGATGATTTCTTTCATACTTATATACATTTCAGTTTAGTATAACACTTACTATGTGTGTCTGGTGGACATTATTAACTTCCGCAACTAACTTGCTGACCAAAGTATCTCGCCTATCTTTGTATTCCATCTGAGTGATTCCACATGTTAGGTGTCCCTGTGATATCATGTGAGGATGTGTGTGACACGTTGGCTGACCAAGAATCCCTTTCGGTACAGAAAACTGCGATAGGGTTTTTGTTTCTGGTGGCATACCAATTTGCGACATTGGCCTCCATTTATTTTGATTTAGATTAGATAACTTCAGCAATTGTTTTGTACGTTTCACACCTATATGAACACAACACAACATGTCGATATAAAAATAAATTTCGATATTTATTAGATTAAACAGTAATGTGAATCATAACCTATCTTACCGATATTTGTTATTTTGTGAAAATGATTCATTTCAAATATAAATTGTATAAATAATGATAAACGAAATTTTTATTGTGGTTACCGTGATAGTTTTTTAAATATTAAAATAAATCTAGGTCAAAATAAACAGAGGAACTTTGGCCCACTTTGACATATTTGACTGTTTACTTTCCGTTCCGAAATTATTAACATTGCGAAACTCGTTGACTTTTATTATTTATATTAGTTTACTTATATATAAAGTATAAAGGCACTTAAACGTCCTTTACAATACTTATAGCCTATATTTTTTGTCATAAGCAGTGATATTACTTTGTGAGACACAGGCTATTTTTGTTCAATAAAAAAAAAACAAAAGGCAAAAAAGGAAACGCGATCCAAATTATACGAGAAAAATACACGTTTTATGATTTCTGTCTAGGACACAAGTTGTCGTTGTCTTATCGGTTTTGATTTAAATTTATAAATTTGATATTACTTAATATCAACAATAAATAACTTTACAGGTGTATGCTGGTTTGTATAATAATTTAATCTTAACATAGATTACTCTATTATTAATTCTCTTCTCTGCCTAAATTCACTTTTTCTGCATGGGGAGGATTATTCCCAGGCGGCTTTAATAATTAAAATATTGTAACTGAACTTGGGTCACCAGATTCGAGTATCTGGGCTAAACTCCATGACTTCGGCGTGAACTTGATCAGCTAGAGCTGGTCGGTATTGAATAGATCGAAGACCACTCCATTTTCCACTGTAGTGGCAGAGGTTTCCGTTGCTAATAATCTTCATTGCAACATCAAACTTAAAGACTGGAAATTGTTTTTAATTATAAAGAATATACATAACTGCCTTATACGACATTCCCAGGGGTTTTTAAAAAAAATGTTCGCGGCTTTTCTTGCGACAAAAATTCTAAATTAAAGTTATTTAAATAAATGAATGATGTCGTATATTT
The DNA here is from genome assembly GCA_018247575.1 of Eurytides lysithous rurik. Taxonomy (NCBI): domain Eukaryota; kingdom Metazoa; phylum Arthropoda; class Insecta; order Lepidoptera; family Papilionidae; genus Eurytides; species Eurytides lysithous. The sequence goes on along the minus strand of DWHO01003355.1, from coordinate 9,713 downwards.
TCTGTCTGATCCATATGTGCACGTGCAAAAGAATTAAACATTTCAAAATGAAGAAGCAAGAGCAGAAAACCAATGTGGTGTAATCGAATTTCTCAGATATATATCAAAAACTTTTAACCTCTAAAACCTTCTTTTAGCATACGTAACTATCACAATTTTTGTATTTAGCATCAAAATAATGTAGTTCATAAATACATAGGTCTTCTTACAATTAATGTCCAGAAATGTAATATGTTACTCATCTTCACCGTGTAAATTCTTTTTCTGATTCTCGGCTACGTCTCTAATTGTAAGTAGGAATGTTCAGAAAGCATTTTTCCGACATTAATCAATCCAACTCGCAATACTACCGTCTAAATTTGACTTATCTTTTGTAGAATATTAGTTAGTTCTTTTTGCATTTTCAGCTTAATATTTTGAAGCATAGTTTGTATGTGGCTGTTTAACTCCAAGTAAGGTATTAGACGGCCCATGTTTTTAGTGATATAGATTTTACTTGTGTTTTCAAAATAGCATGCCGAAAATTTTAGTAAATATTGTTTTTGCAGCAAACAAAAAAAAATGCTTGGACACTAAGCGATGTTGCAATTTCTTAAAAGCGGAAGAGTTTCAAGTATCTTTTTCTGAAAAACACTTCTTTTCTCTATGGAGGTTGCCTGTTATCGACCCGCTGATCTCTGAAGCTATAGTTTGTTTGTTTAATTAGTTGTTCCAGCTATAGTTTTTTCGACGGGCAAGAAGCCTATACAATGTCCTTCATAAGCAGATATATTTATATTAAAATATCATATTAATAAAAAAATATTCAATATGCGTTTCTAAACACACTCCCTCACTGAATTCAACCTTGGTATTTTCTAATCCGAATATTCGACCAAGGAAACAAGAAACGGCACCTTTATTTGTTAACAAATTATCCAGGTTCTGTGTGGTTTTTAATCATTACTTAATATTGTACTGTAATGTTAACCATTTTTTCATTTAATTAAAAATGTTACAATTTATACTGTTCAACATCATTTATTTGGAGAAAACAACTTTAGCTCGGATAGGGCCTTTCGATACGGTTTCGGTTCGATCGATATTAGAAATTGCTAAAGATAACACACATAGGTCGTTCAGAGTTTTTATTTTTGCTTTCGTCGAAAACGGAGTCACACACGTTGCTTTGGTTGATAGTATTAATGACCTGCGATCTAGCAGACAACGGTGACCTTGACTCTTTATCCTTGCTATTTTGATCTGCTTTGATAAGAAGATGTTGACGCCTTCAGTCCTAGGGTATATATATTTTTCTCATCAGAATACCGAACCCGTGAAAAAGCTGGATACATATATCATGAGTTGCATTGACGTTCCACCTGTGGGGTCCCAAATGCGTGTACTAATAAATTTTAGGCATTTTCGACTAACAGCCGTCGGAACCCGAAATACGGGCTGGAACCGTGACAGTCGTCGACTCTATTTCACCCCGTATAACCCCGGTACAAACCGGGGTAAAGAGTAAACCACACTGCGTGTGGTTTACTCTTTTCGGCGATCCTTGCTATTTGATCAATACTATCATATTAAAGATAAATAAAATTAACATCTGTTTTATAAACAACTACTTTAATTACTATTAGGCGCGATTTAAAATAACAACTTACGTCGACATAAAAACTGCATTATGTTCAATATAATAGTATGGTTTTTTTTTGGATTTAATTAAAATCATTATGAAAATCAAATTCTAATATGACTAACAATTATGACAGACATAAAAAATCACCCTCAGTACAAGCTTTACGATTCACTTCATACACTTCTCTTTCGATTTATCGGTAAATGGCTCAAGGCAATACAAACAAACACAAGCATTTTCTGTTCGTTTTCAATCCTCTTACTCAATTTTTTCTGTTATATTCTTTATTTTATATGCTTTTCTTTATTTAAAACATGCTTCTACGGTAACAATTTCATCCTTAGTATGAGTGTCAGTATGCACAGTTGTTTTAACTAAGTAATGATGTAATATAGATTTCAATGTGAACTTTTCTTTTTTATTGTGATATTGTGCAAGGTCCCCGCAAGAGCGATCCCTAATCATTGGTTCTGCTCGCCAACCCCTAAGGCCGCCACTAGTAGTACTTATTGTTAATAACAGTAGGTGCTATTGTAAAAATACCGCATTGTGTATTTAGCAGTTTGTTTATTGGCTTTGGAACATTCGAGATCAAGGAAAATTTATAAGTGTAAAATTGAAAATTATCAAGTTTTAATAATGTAGGGACGTTCAAGGGCGGAAGTCATTACTCACCATTTTACCATACTGTTGTATTGGTCAGTTTCCAACGTCAGTTTATTACAAAGAAAGTAAATAATTCATTATTGATGATATAAAATTGATCACTTTATCAAAACGCTATTCGTTATGGAATCTTTAAGCCTAGTGCGTTATCCCGGTTTATGAATTTACACCCGCCAAGAGAAAATCTAGCAAGCGTTTTTGAACATAGTGATATCAAAAAAGGAAGTGTGTATTGTTGTCTACGAATTTTTAAGTAGCTATCGGGTTACATATTTTTTATGTTTTCATGAGTTTTATTATCTTTTGATTATCTTTGTTGGGTGTTCGAATTTGTCGCATTATAGAGCGTTATGACAAGTTCTTTGTGTTTCTATTTTTTTTTAATTTCTTCTGGTTGTTGGATTACATCCAATCAATTGCTATTAAAGTGTCATGGTATGTTCTCTTAACAGTTGACAGCACAGAGCTAATAGAAGAGCTAGCAGCTGCGTGGCTCTACCACCGCTGAGCAATGCAGCTGCTCCTCCTATTTCCCTCTTTCAAAAATTTCCATCTTAAAGGCTGGCAACGCAATTTATGTTATGTTGTATATGTCCATGGGCAACGGTCATCATTGACTATCATGTGAGCCGCTTGCTCGTTTTGCCCGCCTACTACATAGAAAAATACAGCACGAGATTAAAAAAATACAGCTTAAGAAGTGTTTATTTTTCGCAAATAACAAAATATCGTAACGCGTCTCTCACATCTGGTTCCTAAGAAGTAAAGAGGTTCTACGCAGGCTCTGTGGGACGGAAGGTCGTTACGTTCACCACCGCCTCTCAGCAAACATTTAGATTTGGAACGGTCCGGCCAGTCTGCGCTGAACTGTCGGCGTGTGCGCACGTCGCCCTACGAAACGACGCCGCCGCCGTTGCGAGATCGCGAAAATCAAGTGTCGTGCCCGTTATAGTGTTTCTCGAGCGTTCAGTGTTTTGTTTATTTCCCCATTAATATCGGAGCCGGTGTCGCGGCGTTCGCCGAACGAGTACTAGGTTTGTCTGATGTTGATTTTGTCTATTATCTGCTGCCGCTTAGATCGGTTGCACCCACGGACCTACTTCGCTACGTATTTGCATCATCCGCAACGTTCTTTGAGCCATTCATCAGGTGTTACCGACGTTTGTATTTGTTACCTAACGTGCGACCTCGCGCTCGTGGTTTCTTTCCGAAAGGTTTTAGTTACATAGAGGTTTCTCTCTTATACCACTCTACATTTCACGTGACAGTTCCTTGAACGGTTTTTTTAAATTGTGTTTGCTCTTTATATTATAAAATTATATTAGATTTTTTATTTTATTTTACATTCTGCCAATTTTACATCAAAACGCCAAGCTGCCTGTGTTTTTGACGCGGGAAAGTAAGACAAAAACAATGCATATCTATCCAGCGTTGCAGATAATATATTCTCATAATTATACAGCAGACGTCACTACTACGGAAGCTTATTCGCATCACGCAGCAAATATCGACAGTGGTGGCGCATTTCTTATATTTTATACTTACTCTTGGTGTACGGTAATTTGTCGTGTCGATTGAAGAAAAATAAAATGTTTGTTTTATCACATACGTTATATTATATTAACAATCACAGTCATTGCAAACAGAAAATTACTTGTAGATATTAAGTAATATAAATAATATACAGACATAAAGATAAGACCTCTCATCATCTAAATCTAAGATGTCGTTTAAACGAATGGTTTTTAATGACAAAGTCGTAAGCGTTGTGATAGCAATTAAAATTAAATTAAAAAGATTTACAAATAAAAGGAATTGCATCAAAAATAAAATAAAGGAACGTTTGACATTTTCATAATCAACCTGATTTTGGATATGTATAACAATAAACAGATTATATTTTTTTAATGAAAGTCATCTAAAATGTAATGTGTTTTTTTTAATTAAGCGTTATGATTATCATTGTATTGTGACTCACATGTTTGTCTTTTTTTAACCTATCGAATTTTTGATAAAATAAAAATTAAAACAAGTAAAATAATTAAAATAACTATTTGTACATTAATGTACTATTAATGTAATGTTTTAGGTATATCAATACGAAGTCGAAATCCTAAAACTTGTGAAGATAAAAAAAACCCCACGGAATACCTACCTATATCACTAATGACTGAAAAATACACACCATTCGTTTAGTACCAACATTCTCTCAGGTTTCTGAACTTACCTAGGTGGCTGCATAGCTCTCGTCTTTGCCCTTTCTAACGCAAGTTTTGCGGCGGTATGTGTTGCGACGGCTTCGTTGCTCGCGGTACTTGGCATTGTTTAGATACGTCTTTTGTTTTAATTGTACTTTGTACAGCATTTAATCCGGTTTATGTAATGTCTTACATAATTTTTTTTAATTGCATGTGTTATAATCTTCTCCGTATGCGGCTATACTCTTAAGAAACTTTAAACTCTTCTGGTCATTTGTATAGATAAAGATAAAAACAAGAAAGAAAGTAGATTAACAAATTCTACTTCCTTTTGTTTTTCTCTACCAAAATCTTTGAATAAAAAATATCAAATTTTTAACATTTGAGATGAAAGCGAAATATGTAATGAAAAAAAAAATGTCAAACAATTTATGCATTCCAAATATTAAATTGAAATTAATGACTACATATTGTACTTTGTTTGGTAATGAGTTACAAACTAGACATGTTATGTATGCGCATATGTATGTATATTATTTATGGAGCCCTTTTACGGATAAAATTATTCCAATTTTATGCTGATACGTCTTTAATTCTGTCTGCATCGTGATCTGAATTTCAAAAGGTCCTTTAAAATAGTCGTTTAAAATAATGATGAATATCCAGTTACACAGCAGACAGGTTTTGTGGTATAATAATATTAGCTGACCTAAGAGATGACGGTCTTCCATTTTTAGTACCAAAGAAGCATACATAAATTATAGATCATTATATTATTATATTAATGATGTATCTATTCAGTCAGTTTCTTCACTTCACTTCAGATTGAGATAAACATTTCATACACTACAGTTTTTAAGTTGTAGCTGTATTAAAATGCGTTTAGTTATTCCTAAATTTTAGGTAATTAACCTGCATACAAAATTTTTATCGCCACAGTGTCATTATGGCATGGATTTTTTAAGTCGTTTTCGTTGCACGGATTTAGGGTAAAAATGCGTTGTATTTTTTTAAAATTCAAATTAAAAAAATGACGAACTGCTGTCAATACAATGCTGTCACTGTCAAAAGTCGAATGAATTCAAAAATTCGTGGAGCACTATGGCGGGTCAGCCCGTTAATCGTTTCATAAGCCATTCAGACCTTTTCTAAGTGCATACATCTACGCGCATTCACGGGGTCGGCGGCGGAATGCGCCTATTACTTGAGTTCCGCCTCTCGGATGCGCCAGCGTCGACGCGACTTAGGAATGGCGGTTGCCTTCTGTTTAGTAACCAAGTGACAAGGAGGAGAAGAAAAACATTGAAAAACCCCAATTAAAATTGCCTAAAATATAGTAATATCACAACTGCGGCGATGGTGAAGAAACTAGTCTCACATTCAACTTTTTTACGTTTGTATGCAAAAAGTTAATCACATGATCGTGAATGACAATCATTCTCAATATCAAATTGTCAAAGAATAGAAGTAGAAGATCTTCTTTGTATGAATGTGGATGTTACTTATTTTCTCATATTTTTATACTTTTTTATTAATTTTAATCGGTTAGTGGCCTCTTTAGAGTTCTACTATGTTTAAGGAGCTTAGATAGGCATCGCATTTGTATTTCTAAGATACGGATGTGTTTTAATTCTGGCTATTTTTCCCGTAGTATTTTTTATTTCTACGACGAAAGTGGCCTGTCACTCGCTACCACTATTAGCTGAGCCGCTGTCGTTTGAAAGAAAGACACATCAACAAAGACGCTTCTAGATGAATATAATATTTTAAGGGGTTATGTCAAAAGAGTGTCAGTGTGAAATGTGAGTATGTTATATCTAAGGAAAAAGGTTTTTTCTTCGTTCAAATGTTACGGCAAAAAGCCTGTAACTTGGACCAGCGTCGTAACGCCCGTAAAACCTTTACTATTCCCTCGTTATTATCGAAACGAACGCCGAGAGTAAGCCGTAAACTTCAGATGGTAATGAGTTTCCCTTTTTTTACGTTTTGTTCAAGCTTCAGACTGTTTTGTATGGCTATTGTTAATGCCTAATTGAGGAATGAACCTCACGCCCCCAATTTCGTGAACGGTGGTACTCTACTTTACTTTCTGTGAATTAATTTCGTATGAAGTGAATTAATTCTTCCAACGTGATCTTGTAATCGCGATGTAACGCGAAAAGGAATTAAATGAAACAAAATTTAGAGAAGTGAATAAAAGCTAGGTAATATTTTAAGAGCGTCGTACTCTGCTTGGTATTTTTTTTAAAAAAGCGGGAAACGTTCGGGATGCGAGACAGTTTTTGGAGTTTTTGAAACGAATTCGGCACCACGGTCGAATGAGCACCCTGTTCCTACGCTTTGATAATAATAAAAAAAAACAGTGGAAGGGTAACGGGTGCGTTGCATATATGTGCACCTAAATGGGGCATCTGTTATTGCTTACTTGTAATTTGAGGTTATGCGCTAATGATTTTAATTTAAGTGCAAAATGTTAACAGACATTTGCGTGTGTTTAAAAAATATTATTTTTTAAGTTTTCTAACAGCCCAACCAACAAAATGAAAGTAACGCTTATTAACCGACATAAAAAAAAAGGTTCTCAGTTAGTTTTTTTTTTGTACATATATTATGCGACATTTTCGCTAACTGTCAACCGATTTTAAATATTTTTTTTAGCGTAAAAGATCTATTTCAAGGTTGGTCCGATATAAATTTTGCTTTTATTATTGAACCTTCAATTTCATGGAATTTCATGAGGGAACTATTTAAAATTGAGTATGAATTATATGTTGATCATATTGTTAGATTCTTTTAAAACAAGTTTGTCATTTTTTTTAATCAAACTTTATTTATAATACACAATATAATAGTCTTTAACGTGAAAGAAAATCAAATGTTTCAACAATTATTACTTCTTTTCTACTGCACTAATAGCTGTGACAAAATTACGACAACGCCTATTATTTTATCACGCCCTTATAACACAAGATATTTCTATTTTATAATAGGGGCAGTGTTATTGAAAAAAAAAAAAACAATATCTTAGCTTAGCTACAAGCTACCTAAAAAGCTTAGTTCTTTTGCATTTCCTTGTAGCCTATCATTAAATATGCGGTAATGTTATATAGTAAGTAACACGATAATTCAATATCGCCTCGAGAATCTACAACCAGTCCGCATTCCGCTCTAAAGAAACGGTCGCTCCCCGAGGCTGTTCTCTCTAAATCGCTATTACCCCTACATTTCCATGTTCGAACAAATCATATGTTATTGTTTTAATGCCCTAAAAGGCCGCGGGCGTCGAATTATTGCCACAGTGCATAAGCGACGACGGCGGAGCGTGCCAAATTGGGTAACCTCTTACCATTTTGCGGGCAACACTTGTGCACACAAAAAGGCCGAATTCGAGCCCGCCTTCCCCTCCCCGTGAGCGTTCGCCCACCGTGGAAATAAAACGAAATATGATGATTTTTTAAGAAAGCACTAGAGAGTGCGATGACCGGTGATTAGCTGTGGCTTTTTTATAGGCACGGGGCGACGCGACGCGCCGCAGGATGTTGCTACGTGACTTATTTATTAGTTAGTGGTCCTTCGCGGTTTTATGTGGATATTACGTAACTAGTGTTGTACCGGGCTAAACGGCGAAATATTAAAAAAAAAAACAAATGTCTAAAATTATTGAAACATAATAATAGCCTTGTAAATATACATATATCAGATTACAGAGAAAGTCCGCTTAGCAAAGACAATTATTTTGGAACGGACGTTTATAGTAAAAATTAAATATTAATTTGATTTTTTAATATGTCATCTATAACTGAGCCACGGCGGACTAAGCAGGATAGTTGTGTGTTGATGTGTCTGACTGTCTAGGGAAGCTGTGACGCCACTATCGTTGTGTTCTGACACAGGTTTTCTTTTGACGTCAAATACCTAGTAAGAGTTGTACTGGGTGCTTGGGACCAAGGATTGTATGAATTCTCAAGTTGCTCATCTAAATATTCTCTGTTTATCTCATATAAAAAATAACAACCTAGAATAAGTGTCTAGAATTAACTTGGTTTTATCAATAGACTGTATTTGTCGCGGTTTAGGAACGATACGTTTCAAAGAATGCTCGCTCGCTTTAACAACTGTATCAATCGAATTGATATATAAAAAATATCCACTTTAAAGGCCGACAACGCATTTGCAAGTCGTTTGATATTGTGACTAGTGCTTACTTACTCCATAAAAATAAATATATCTTTATATAAATCTTTTAAATGGTTTGTTAAAAAGAAAGGCTTAGGGTGGCGGTGTGTTCCCGAAAAGTTGTAGGGGGTGGTGAAATATGAAATAACCTTACGAAAATAATAAGTCCAGTCTTTGTTAATATAATAAATTCGAGAGTTTATATTTATCTATTCTATATATTAAACACAAATTAAGAAATAACAAAATCATACCAAGTTGCCACTAATAATAAGATAAACATTGAAAATAAAAACTTACAGCAAAGCTCTTAAGAAAAAAGTAAAATATTTAAGTAAGAAAAATATTAATATTTTATTAGTTTTTATAGAAAAGCCATAGGCGATATTTAAAATATTCACCCCAGTTAAAATCGATTTATTAATCTTTGTTCCTCTATTTATCTTTATCTTTAGTTGTTTAAGTGTTTCTTTGAAAAGGTTACGTAATACAAAAAGTCCGCATACACATTCAAAAGACTAGGAATACAAATGCGGAGAGGAAAACAAATATTTAAGCCTCAGTGCAGTTCTAACAGTGGAAAATATCGCGACATGATACTTAGTGTAGTCATAACAATGTCTCTATTCATTAACTTTGCATTTCGTCACCTTTCGAACGATTTCAAATCGTTGAGTAGAGTTTTATTATTGTTGATGTGACTAATACCAATTTAGAAGTATTTTATATGCGAAAATTATAAAAGCGGTCCACCCCAATACCGGTTTGAATGAATTTTACTGCGTCAAACATAAAGCTACAAGAGTCATCCAGAGAAACATAGGTGTTAATTTCGCAGTTCGCATTTCGTCCGGTGAGTGAGGTGGCCGGTGGCCTATCCCCTCCCTTCCCTTATTTCTTCTCTCACTCTTGCTCCCACTCCTCCTTCTCCGTTTCCCCCTCTATCATCCTCCCTCCCTCTCTTAAAATTTACCCCTTAAAGACTGACAACGCATTTGCAACTTCAGTAATGTTGCAAATGTCCATGGGCGGCGGTAATCGCTTACCAT
>DWHO01003354.1:0-12104 GCA_018247575.1 Eurytides lysithous rurik | reverse complement strand
CGTGGTACTCATCCGTTTCGAGCCGGCCTATCCAGCAGCGGGAACAGCTGCGTGGCTCTACCACCGTAAAAACATATTTTGCGTCACAAGCGATTTTTACATACATAAATTACACACGGACAAACACCCTGATCCGGAACAATCATCTGTAGTTCGTACAAATTTTTGTCCCGGGCGGGAATTGAACCCACGTTATATTCGGAGTAATTTTTTATAAAACAAAAATCGGTATCTTTTGAACATATATTATTTTTGTTTTTATAACAGACAGTTTTTTCGAAGCTTGTCATTGTGGGACAGACAACCGAAATTTAATATCTAAATGAAAAGATAACAAAGCGAGCATTGTGGACGAATTTTTCCATCGACGTTCTCGGAGATCGCGTAGACGTTTTACTATTATTAATAATAGATAAAAACAGATAAAAATGCGCAGATGAAATTGTTCTTGTTTTTTTGCTTAAACCCAATTCAGTTCTACTCACAAAAACGTTCAAACACACAAGAAAATATAGTAGAGGGTACAAATATTTTTGTTTCGCGTTTTCGTTAGGAACAAATTTCTATATCGAAGAATAAAGACAACCCCAAATGCCGGAGGCGAAGTTTAAATCCTTTTTTTTATGACGACCATTATATATCTAACCTTCTGTTTTTTCTTAACTCAGCGTATCCAGCGTCACACGCAGCACAGAGGCGGTTGATTATAACGACGCATAAATGACTTAATATACATACATACAGGTAGAAAACATAACCTTCCTTTTAAGAGCGCGATCGGGTAGAAATATACGGCGTTTAAAGTTAAATACATAGAAAACTTGTCGCCTTCAAACTATTCGGGCGCGTGCACTAACCAGGAAGCTGCCATTGATGCCGGATGACAGCAGGTACTCGGCCGCATTGCGTGATATAGGGCCGTGGTACCACGAGTGCTTCTCTAGCGAGTTCACCGGAGTCACGTAATTGCTGGGCACCCATCCCACGCGCCCGCCGGAGAGTGTGTGAGCCTCGCACCACTCGCCGCTCTTGTTGTAGCTCATGATCCTCACCTGTTCACCTGCGATCGGGGAATCATTAATACCCTTAGAAACGAACCGAGGGCCGCGTCCCACTTACCACCATACGCACGCATTTATGTGAGTGTCGCACAAGTTTCACGCACGCATACACAGAGGAGAGTCACGGTTAATGAATAAATACCTATTAAAGACAAAAACTCTTTGACTATGTTTCTATTATATTATTAATATTATACATATTGAAAGAACGACAGAGTACCGGACTAGACTTCTATAAATATAGAATGGTTAATATACCTCCGACCGTCGACAGCTTTGTTGTGTTAGTCAACGCAAGACACTGACATAAAACTTAAACAGAAAATAGTTTACAGATCTCTGGTTTTATGTATAATTACGACATTGCGAAGAGAATTTAAGATTATGATATATGGCAAAGCTGTTCGTATGTTCGTACGACGTCGACGTCCTAATTTTAACTAGCTACACTTAATGAAGAAATACGAATACTTCAACTCATTTAATTTAAGTTTCATGAGAAAATTTAAACTATTTTATTCATTATTAACGCACTTGTAAGATGATTAGTTTCGTTTCTTTGACGTTAAAATAAATGATCATTCATTAAAACGGCGTAGTGTATAATTTTTATTATAAAATGGCATAAACATTAGCAGAAATACAGCAAATCTTTCATCCAATAACGTGTTTAAAATGCAATAAACGTTTTCGAATAAAGTTAAAAATAAACGACCACTTTGGCCCTAACGATCGAGTCAATTATAAAATCTGCCCCGGTAATTGAATCATACGCGTAACGGACGCAACTCGTAGAGGCGACCTCTATTAGATTATTATATCCGATATCGAGCCCGACGAAAATAGCTACTCAAACTAGCTGCATATAGGCTGTACTAATTAAAACTGTGTTTATATGAAAGAAAATAACCATAGGCTTATAAACATTTGGGTCCACTCTGTACTGACTAATACATGTGATGTAACAGCGATTTCTAAAATGAAACGAGATATTTCCTCATTGTGATAAAATTAAAAAAAGAATTTTCTCTTCTCATTCCTGTTCATAAATCGTAGCATCATTCATTTGCAATTATTTGTATTTTTGATACTTTAAAATAAAAAAAAAATATTGCCGCGTGTTTCGTTATTATATGAGTTTAGGAACTCCTGGCACAATAACATAATATGACGATGGGAAAAAATCCTAAAATGTATTTAAATGTTAGACACTTAGCTTAGCCTATTACTCCTATATATCGAATTAGTAATATCTTCTATGGTGACGTAGCTAACGATGGGCAAAGCATGCGTTCGTTTATATTGTATCGTGTTTGAATACGGACAGAAACAAATAAGTGAACAATGAGCGTTTAAATTGACACTATAACCAAGTTTTACAGCATACGTGACGCGCTTTGGACAACGCTAGACAATCGTAACTATGTCACATTATACATTTCCGCTATGGTTTTCCACGTTCCGAAATTACACTGGCAAATATGCTATTGAACAAGTAATTGTGGTAACTTAAAATGGAATGAAATAAATTAAATTTAATAATTTATCTATTTGCATCAAAACTTACTTGAAAATCTTTTTTATCGTAATTTACCGTACCGATAAACAAAAAATATATGTAGCTAGAAGTACACTTGGACTGTTTAAGTGTCTGGTGTCAACTATGTGGAAAATTTTATAATTTTATTACACCTGCCACTACACGGTAAGGCTAAAATCAGTTACAAAACAAAATCTGTAGAATCCCTTTTAAATGTTGAACTGACTTGACGCCTGTTGGCATTTTGCTACGCGATAAAGTTAAACCACTGTTATAGCTTATAACATTTTAAAAATAATTGAAAAAGGTTATAGGTGACTTTAATGCCATTAAAATTCTTTTTAAGATTTTTGTTATTTTTAGTATCCATTAAAATATAGCAATATAATAATCAAAGAATTATTTATTGCCTACATCTGAAAGCAGTTTCAACGTCAAGTTTAATGACAGTTTTCTAACAAATAATATCAACAGGCCACAGCGCAGTTACTTTATTTAAACTGAATAAATTGTAAATTGAAAAATATAAAAGAAGATGCGCACAGAATAAAAATGCACGCAAGCCACGAACAAAAAAATGTTGCGTGTTCGGTATCATCAAAATACGGCACAAAATATGCTCTACTATTTCACTAAAGATTTATAAATTTTTACCATAACGTGCCAGAAAAACAATACTCGAATCCACCACGCAGTGTTTTACAAACAATCACACATTCTAAACCATATCGTTTCTCTTACTAAATATGTACATTTGTTTTAGCGCGAACAGGTATTTTATTAAAATTTCATGTGAAATGAATTTGCAGGAGCCTGCAAAGCTAACAAAGGAGCGGAGTGGAAAGCTTTGCTAAGTTCTGTCAGCTGCACACACCGCTTTGAGCTTCGCGCTTTTGAGCTGCTTTGAAACTTCTTCGGTGCAATTTACCTCGTGACAAGTGCAGCACTCTCGTTTGGCCGCTCTCACCTCGGATTATTTTGAAAGGCGTGCTTAAAAGAGTTCTTTATAAAAGAAAATCCGATTGAACGTGTTTGTTTACAGAGATTTTACTTCAGGTTTAATCCATTTAAAACGTATAGTCACTATACTATACATTCTATATAAGTCCTATTCTATTCCTAGTCTAATCCACGCATCACAATTAAAGTGAAGATTTATTTCTGCCGAACGTCATATTAAGGACAGAATATATAAAAAACGATCCGTCTACAAGGAACAAAATTGAAAAGCGACTATTTGATTTCATTTTACGCGCAATATAGCTTTTAAGCAAATAGCGACGAACCTCGTTCTTGCCTCTTTTCATTTTCCACCCTTTAGAAAGCGAATGAAATAAAAATAGAACATGGGTACATTGTAGGCGAAAAGCGAGCTGGCTTTAAATTCCAGTTGAATTTTTTTTCATTTCTGAAGGTCGGTTACACCGGTAATAGGCTAGCTAAGTTAACGACGAAAAAAAGGTCACGTAGTTAGAAATGGAAAATTCTTTTTTATGAATAATTATACTACATAATACCATTTTTATTATTCTGGTGCTGATTTTTAAAGATCTTTAAAATACTAACGATGAAGAAAATTTAAAAAGAAGCCTAATATTATGAAAAAACCTACCATCGGTCATAAAACTATTTATGGTATCTTTAACTGAATAGAATTATAATTGGATTATTTATTAATTTTGCTATATTTGCTAAAGAATAATTGCGAAGCCTGTTTAATAACTGTAAAGAAGCTTTAGAAACATGTACGTAAAATAAACAAAACTTCCTGAGAGAGAATTTTTTTTATAGTTTAAGCATATATATCAGGATCTTGTTCTCTCGTCTTAGAAGAATGTAATTGTTATTTTGAGTAATAAGACAATAGACTGATTTATTATTATTAATTTTACAAAATGCGCGCTAACTTTAATTAAATTTAACGATGGATAAATCTGAGAGAAATTATGCTCTGCTTTAACATATTTAACCTGTTGGAACATTTTAATTTATATCACATTGAGTTTTCACAAACTTTACTGGGTCAACGACCTGAGAGTTGGTTACTCGATGTCGGCTAAGTACCTTGTTATACGTAACACTTTACATATAATCTCACCGTTTAGCAAACTACATGACTTAACACTTCTTCAGTCTGAAAGCTTTCAAAGCTTATCACATAAGGTAAATTGTTTTAGTAATTACTCGTAAAATCTAACGTTTAGTTTCGTATAACAAGAGTAATCCGATAAAGACATTTTTAAGTGTATTGAATCGTTTGTGGCAACGGTGCAGTTATTACGCCAATTATTGTAAATAAAATGCAATGCCTAATGTCAATGATTAAACGTTTAATATTTTTTAAAAAATCTTTCTTGAATGATGTCATATTCATATCACGACTAAAGGCGACTACTCAGAATCATGTCTGATAACTTTCATATGGAAGTTTTGATTGTCTTCAAAGATCGAGAATTAATAATAAAAAAAGCATATAAAAATAAATATTTGATGGTTAATCACGTGCTTAATTTGTAGCTATTATATAGTGTGTGCTAATATATATATATATAAGATATAATGAACAAGATATCTTAATAGATAGATATCTAGTTCATTATATCAAATCCTTATTAACTTCACTGAAAATATTTGTTGTTTATATTTTGGTATGGTAACGAATTCGAGCTACAGAGGTGACAAATTCCAAGTTTAAAATATATAGAGGATATTTTTAATGACTGCTTAGTAGGAATTACAAATTAGGTTGTGAAAAAGTCTTTTTTCATTCGACATTAAGAAGAGCTATCGTTAAGCATAATCCTGCTAGCAAACAGAAAATACTTTGAAGAACAAATAAGAACATGAAATATTTTGAAAAAAGTATATAATACTATTTGAGAGAAGTTCCCATAAAAGCACGAGGCGAGAAAGCTTTTCAGGGCCAGCAGTAAATTGGAATTTCCGAAGCATTTTAATGACACGCTTGCAATATTCACAGTAAAGTACAGTAAAGTACACAGTTTTGAGCCCGAAATAAAAGTCGAGCTGTGGGAATAAATATTAATGTTAAAAAGATGATCGAGTTATGTTAACATTAAAGATGTTCGCTGAAATTACCAAAAAAAATTCTTACCTTTTTTTCTTATTTTTCAAAGCACTAAAAGGAAGCAAGCTAAGGCAAATTTTTATTGCAAAAATATCAACAAATGAAATGCGAAGATTTGGCGAAATTATTTTAATTTATATACACCACACAACTGCTATTTATTTATATGCCATTATACAAGGTACATTTATGTCAGATTAATAATTGTAAATAATTCCACTTTTTATTGCTTCAGGTGTTTTATTAAATATTTTTATACACATTGCAGGACAATTTTTTTAAAGTAATTTATTTTTTGAAACCATATTGGTTTGGGTTTCTAATAGTTTTATTCGTCAATGATTTAGCTTTCTGGAAGAGATACAAATATATTATTACAAATTTTGCTACTTCGAACATGTACAGGTTTGGCAGAGTTAAAATTTTTAAAGTTTTAAAGTATGGTCTGCATGATCGCTCGGAACATGCATATTGCTCTTATATATTTTTTTTGGCAATAAAAGTTACCCCATATTACTTACTTTAGTCCGTATTTAAGAATTGATACGACATACGCGAAATAAGACATGAGTGCTGTTTTGCGTGTGGTTGTCTTCACTAACTTATAAATTACAAAAACAAGCACTTTTTCTACGTGAAGGTTCCAATTTAATCTATGGTCTAGTATTATTCCCAAAAATTTCACATTTATTGCGTTTTGTATGACTTGTGTATTATAATTAATATTACATATTTTACCAGAACTTTTAAAATTAATATAGTTTGTTTTAGTCAAATTTAATTGTAATCTATTGTCTATTAACCATGTTTCTATTGATTGTAAATCTCTTACTATTTGCGCAATAAGTAGATACAATTGGTGTTTTTAAAGTGACATGAAAAATTTGAATGATAACTAAGTTCTGTTTTTTTATAAACTATATATTAATTGTTTTCTATATATAAAAATTATAACTGCGTAAGGAACTTTGCGACGCAGGATGTGATGATCACCTTTTCTTTCAAACTAATTTTGCATCAAGATCCAATGCAAAAATATTTTATACAAACGGACAATCATGGTTGGGAAAAAGCAATAATATTACGTGAATAGCACAACGCGCGACACATATTAATCCTTCAAATGCATAACCGCTAAGCGTTAATGTGATATCCACTTCGCTCCTATTATGTATCAAATTTTATGCAAAACAGTCCATTCACACATAGATGACAATGAGTATTTAAAAACCTGAAGCATTTATTAGATGTAGTGGCGAATTGTTCTGCGTAACCTCGCGATGGTCCGTGGCCCGAAAAAAGTTACGGCGAACGTTTACTTCAATGCACGATATACCCAGTGGCGGTACTACCATTCCCTTATAATTTATTTTTAAATTTACGCGTTGCTGGAATTATGTGCTAATTGAGATTTATAATTTTTGGGCTTGTATGGTAGTACCGCCACTGGGTATACCAATAATAAACATTAACATGCTGGTGTGACAGCTCTTCCAATCGAAACACAGCAGTGCTTAACTATGTGCATTGCTTGTGATAGTACCAAACAGCAATACAGTGGTTCCACACCAAACAGGCTCTTTGAAAGAGTCCTATTCCATTAAGAAAAAGCTTTTTCCTCATTCCAAAATGTACCGCGAGTAAGTTAAAATAAACGCGTATAACCACCCGCAAACATTATGCGACCGCACTCCACCCAAATTAGCGGGCACCGTCCGAAAATGGATTAACGACACGAATTTATTATTGTGTGCAACCGACGACCGGAATAAAATATGAATGATATGATGCCATGTAGAAAGGTTGTTTAAATCGTTATAATAAAGTTAGTTTAATTAACAAGCTCAATCCTCCTAACGCTTTTAAATTTGTCATGTTTTACAATGTTTTTAGTTCCTTCAAGTAGGTCGAAAGACTTAAAGGAGCAAACTGAACAATAAAAAAAATGTTTACTTTCCTTAAAGGAGCGATGAGTCGCGATATAAGACTTTTCTTAATACACTGAAATATTTTTTCAATCGTCCCATTAGCTATATATTGCTAGATTTCTAATAAATCATACTGACGAATTATTAAAACACTGTCAACATTTACACTACAATTTAAAATCACGTGTAAGAAATGAAATTATACAAACCTTTTGTATTATCTAAGATTAGAAAAAAATATATGAAATAAAATTAATATATAATACGTTGAAAATTTTGTGCGAGATTATGAAAAAAGTCTATGTTAATGCAACAAATATTTTTGCTTTCTCACTGTCCCAAATAATAATAATTAGAACCAAGTACAAACAAATGTAATGTGATAAATATGTCACGGTTACGGTGGTATTAAATAATTGCCGTTTGATTTACCGGTCACTTTAAAAAATACCGTTTGATAAATCTATTAACGCTATAAACAAAATGTAAAGTTATTCTCTCCGCTAAGATTATAAAAAAAATATTTTACACTTAAAGTCGATAAAAGCAATAGTTGATCCGTTTAATTAATATCACCAAAGTACAGTAGTGTAAAACAACATCAATAAAGAGGATTTGGCCAATTTATTGGGAGCCAATTAGCGAGAGCACCTGTCTTGATTGAAGGTACGGGTTCTGGCAGCAGGTTTCCGTTCGACAGGTACACGCGGACTACGATCGCTTGACATTACCGACAGGCTGTGAAAGTGCCTTTCATCTAATTATAATAATTATATGTCCATCTGCTTGACAGAGTGTTGTCAATAAAGTGTTACGTAAAGCGAAACGTAATGTTTTCGTTTATCCACAGCAGATTTCTAATGTCTAAGCTATATTTCAAGTCGCGTTGCTCACTAGCATTTTAAAATTATTTTGTCAGAGTAACGTATGAATTATCACAATAGGACAGATAATTTAAAAGTCACTTTTTTCAACTGACACAAAACCCCTAAGTGTTTGACGACGAACAATAGCAGGAAATAAATTACAAGAACCGCAGTAACTTCAGCGCACTTTAGAAGATCATATTGCCATCTCAATCCAATACCGCCTGGCGGACCGTGCATTCGATGTGTGAAAGGAAATACAGTAAACTTTTATTATCGTTGTCATATATTAAAACCTCGCAATGCTACACAATGCCTTACTAAGAGCTTACTACCTTTCTTAAGGCTTAGCTGATTTTCGCCTCCCGCCTGGAAGTCATACAACGCCACGAATAGTTGCGGATCATCCTCCTCTTGATGCGCCAGCAAATTCTCTTTTGATGTCCACCTGTAAAAATATAAATAACATAGGGTGTGATCACTCTTGTCTCCGTGTTACAAAATAAAAATTGTGTACCTTGTCTTTTTGGGGCAACGGGTACGGGCATTTCTCACTGCCACAAAACTCGTCCAGCTTTTTATCAAAATGACGAAACTAACGACCAAATAAGTAACAATTGGCTGGCGACAGTCCAATCTCGGTATGTAAAAATCTAATCACCTGGTATGTGAAGACTCCACCCTCGTAAGAATACGCCTCAGAGAAGTTAATAAATTCTGGTGACGAAACATGGGGTTAAAATAGAAAACCTGTTGGCGGTGTCGAGTGGTTGCGGCGTGGCGGGGGCTGGCCCGGCGCCTTCTCCATCCGGCAGGTCTGGAATGTGCGGTAGCGGCCGGCTTTGCCGCAACGCCTCTGTAACACGACAAAATCTATCCCTGAACTAACGAAGACGTTTTAAACTACAAAATATAACACGCCACTGTCTAAACGATAACAATTTAAACAACACCAATTAGCTATTGAATTAGCTAAGGAAGGTTATATTTCTAAATCGCAACGCGATCGCCATACAATATATCAAACAATATTGATTTGTCAAACGTAAATACGTCATAAATAACCACTATATGAGTTATATGACCACCGCGTTATAGGTAGGTATCGAGCCAAAAACTTGTCAAAGGCAAATTCAGAGCCAGTCTGAAGTCAGCCAACCTGTATCGAGGAAATTGAAGCGCGAATTTCACTGTGCGCCAACTCGCCCCTTGCGTTCTATATAGCATATTGTATGAATTTTTTTAAGTATGAAAAGACTGACGTTTTTTTTTTAAATGGACATATTTTTTTCAACAAACTATTAACGATTTTAATTAAAATAATAGAAAATGGACAAAATATTTTTTCGCATCTCAAAACCGTGCCTACAGCTAACTGAGTCAGACCGCATAGTTTATGGTACAAAAACCGTAAGCGATACATTTCACGAATAGCGTACCATTTACAAATTTCAATAAATAAATGTGAATGGTAATCGATCAAAAAACTAAAAGGTTATAAAATTCGAAATAATTTGATGATTCAGTACGATCGAGCATATACTGACGGGAGTGTCGCCACACATGGCCGGGCAATGCGCGGCGGTGACTCACATCTAGTAGTTAGCGCTACCGATCGTTATCCTTAGTACTTTGATGATTTTTAACAATAATTTCATCTTTTTCAACCATTTCTATTTCGCATCTAAATGCCGAAGAAAGTTGGTGATTTGCTTTGATACTTATTCAAGTATCGGGAACGTTTTAAGAATTGTAAAACACGAAATCTAGAATAATAAACAAGAGACTACCGTCGAAGTGCTTTCGTTCGAATATAAAAACAATCATCGAAATTTGTTGACGAACATATCATCAGAACTTGACCAAATTATTCAATGGCCGTAATAGACCATACCCGAATTATCAGACTCGGACACATTTCGTATGTATTAAAGTCTGTCAAAATCATTGGATTGGTTTACAATCACATTTTGACGTCTATTGATTCTACTACCTGTTCGGAAAAAAATACCTCGGTCCTGACAAGAACAGGCGAAAGAAACTCAGCGGGACTATAACTCTTTTTTTTTTTAAAATATATTGTTACATTTTTCATAAGTTGAAGCTTGAAATAGCGTGGAGGCGATCACATCTCTCCCAAGGTGTGCTGTCTTCGATGAAATCATTTACTGTATAATAACTTTTAGCACACAAAGGTCCTTTTACAGTTTTTTTTTAAATTAGGGCAATAGGAGCTTTTTGGATCTTTTCTATAATCCTATTGTAAGAACGTATACATTGACCATAAAAAGAATTACTGACTCGTTGTACGAGTCTTAGGTAACAAAAAAATTATCTTTGTTTCTAGTATATATGCTATTCACGTCACACTTTGTGGGATAATTAGTATTATAGTGGACGTACATAACGTTTTCATACACGTACTGAGAAGCGACAGTCAATATGTATGTATGTACATAATGATAATCGAAATTGATACTCATTTTGATTGATGCCGAAACTTGGCAGCCATATTTTTCATTTGTAATTGGATCAAAGAAATAAATTTATTTAATTTATTCAACAACGAAGATTAACTTAAATGTTCTCTGAATTCAGTCGAATACCTTAATCTTGAGAAGTTGTAATTTCAAGGTATCAAAAATTAAACAAACTTATTTTATGAAATTATTCTTATAGTGTATTCATTTATAAAATATTACACAATTGTGCTTAATTTTTTTTTCATTTTACCTAGCGGGTACGGTAATTGGTCGAATAAATATTTACGATTAGCAATAGAAAATAAAGCTTATACGATATAATGTAAATTAGATATTGGGAGCGTACGGCGAAATATGATTAATCTCAAATCATGAAATTAGATCTATGGTAGTCCCTTATTGGTATTGTATACCGAGCAATTATTAACTTTTACATACAGTACCTTGCCATTTTAATATTTAGATTTTCTCAGTTTCTAGAACAATTCTGTTATTACTTAGGCGTACCCTGTGTTTCTTTTTGTAATTCCTAGTTCTGGCAACATTAAGAGATATTTTATATATATTTTCAAGATATTTTAATACTAGCAAAACTATAAAAAACGTCTTTCTAGCCTCGTGCGCGTAACAAAGGACACATAACCTAAGAAATTTAGCAATTTAAAGTATTTTCTTTATACCAATAACGGTAAATTTGCGTTACAATTTTTTATGATATTGTGTTTTTATTTTATAATAATTTAGTAACAAAACTACAATAAATAGATTATTTTTTAACATTTTAGATGGGAAGAAATGGTGACCTCTCTCCCAAGAAAATTAGTCAAGTGTGTGGTCTGTTGAAGGCTACTGAGCTGTCAGAGTAAGCGATTGCAAAAGCAACAGGTGTCTCAAGAAGTTCTGTTATGAAAATATGTATAAGAATATAAAAAAAAAATGGACTCCGGCATAACTTTGTCGCCAAAAACTATCTTACATTTTTAACAGATGTATTCCCAAATCTGACGAAGCATAGCAGAGTGGTCCTTTTGTACAAAAGTGGCCTATCTCTGTTCTACCTACCATGAGCAAGGTTTTCGAAAAGATAATCTTAAACCAGTTAACAGAGTTTGTCTATAGAAATGACATCATGCATAGT
>DWHO01003353.1:0-12104 GCA_018247575.1 Eurytides lysithous rurik | reverse complement strand
TTCGCGGCGTTCGTCGCATTTTTACCTTTTTTGTAATAAAACTTTAAAATGTACCGAATTTCTTCGTCACATACGTTAATTTTGCTTGAACTTGAAAAACAATTAAAAAATGGCGGGAACTAGTTTTTTTTATTATTAATTGCATCTCCAGAATGTCACATTTAATGGAATTAAAACATTAAAGTTACATTCAGTACGGCCAAAGAGGTTTGATTACTAATAATACATTCAAAATACGAAAATACTTTTTCCCCGACCCGACCCGTATATATATATATATATATATACACACACACAAACACACATGTATAACCGTTTTTTATTTCCATATCACCTCCGGTTTGTTTTGCTAAATTCCAATCTATATTTAGTCTAAAAGACCTCCACAAGCCGGTTTGAGTCATTTATTCAATGAAGAAGTTACCACCGTCTTAAAACGCAGTTCTGTTCAGAAGGGCTGAGAAACTAAACAGTGGATCTTTTAAAGCGACATTACAATGTTTAAAGAATAAAATTGTAAAATTGATTAATTAAAAGCTTTGGTACACATTTATGTGTTTTTATACACAACAGGTCGTTGATGGTTCGACCACGATTTAATAATTTGAAGTTGAAGTTTCGAAGAAAATATTCATTTGTTTATCTAATCTCTTATCTCATCATAATCTCATATCTTAATTAACTTTGTAAGTGTTGTCAATAAATGCTTTATTATATATAAAACAAGATTTTAATGTGTAATGGTGAAATAAATATATACTATATCCCGAAACCTTTTTTGTCCTGGGAATCATAAATTGCTGCCTCCTAAATCCTAAATACTGATTCCGTTTTAAGATATAAACACGTAGGCTCGTAAGAGCGTTTTACATACCTCAATTTCACACGGGGCAGTTATGTGAAGTTCATAGAAATATTTACCCCGGGTGGGAATCGAACCCACGATTCGCGCCACTGAGAATGGCGTATCCCGAAAATCTACAAAATCAATCGAGTAGTAATTTTAGGATATTCCAGTTAACCGTGTCAAGCATGGTTTAAAATACGTTCCGAATTTCAACTTTCTATCCCTTCCTTGACCTTGGTGTAAATATATACGATGAAATCGGTTTCTACGTTTAAGATATATATATATATTCGGTTAAGAGATTCGGTTAAAATAAAGACTGCAACAGGTAATATGGCGATCAGCCCGTAATGCCCTAACCCATCTAAGAAACAACAACACAGTCTTTGCCCTCCGCGGGATTCGAACCCACGACCTCGGATTTGTAAAGCGCGGGCCTATACCACTAGGCCACGGAGGCAGTTTTAACTATACAGGGAGTCCGGTTATCGATATAGGAAGGTAAAAGGTAAGCACAAAAATTTTTAAATCGTGCCAAATGGAATAAAATCGTGTAAAAAAATTAAAAACATTTTATATTCAAACCGTGTTATCAATTCTTAGAAACAGGTAAGCACAACTGAATAGGGAAAAATTCCAGTCGGTGTTTTAAAAATAAAATTTCCTTGTAGCGTCCACTATACAAAGTTTTTTACGACTAGCTTCTGCCTATGACTCCATCCGCTTGGACTGTAGACCTGGATCTGAAGAGACTCGAATGGTATACGTGGAACAAAACAAATCGTTAAGAACGAAGAAGTTTTGACATAGATAGTTAACCGGCATCACGCCATCTTATTTATAGCGATAATTTCGATGTCATGAGAAGGGAGGAAGGGCATATAGTTAGGAAAGTTTTGGACATGAATGTGGATGGAGTGAGATGTAGAGGAATACCGAAGAAAGTGTGGATGGATTGCGTGAATAAAGACATGAGTGTGAAAGGTGCGACTGAGGAGATGACGGCTGATAGAGGAGTATGGAAGAAAAATACGTGTTGTGCCGACCTCACCTAGTGGGATAAGGGCAGGAGAAAGAAAGAAGAAGAAACCATTTTATTAGTCTTAAAACGTCTGAGTTAAAGATCTAAGATGTCTTCGTCGAATTTTATTATAAATGTCAGTACAAAGTACAAAGATTATTTTTCCCGGGTTACAAAGTGGGATAACACACATATTTTATTTATAATTAAGATACAATTATTGTGCAATGCTATGTTAATAGCATCCCGGTATAGATATTTATGTATACGTTAATTAACTCTTCATTTTCGTAGTAAAACTAACAATAGACATGTCAGAGTTTCATAACTACGCAAAAACTGATTACGATTATAATTTTTATATTAAGGATAAGCGTTGACGGTTTTTGCAGTATCGTCTTATACTACCGCGCCCTGGGTATCTATTCAACCCTTAAACACTTTTAGGTTTTGATTATTGGAGCATAGATACCTTTAGACGCTTTATTATTTTTTCGTTCCCGGGACATCAGATTTGACATAGTTTTTCTCCTTAAACTTTAGTCATAAATAGAATAACATGTTTATTGAGGAGGCGAATAAAAATAAACTTTGAAGGGAAAAAAAATACAACACATACGTTTTTTAAAAAAATTTAAGACATCGGTAAAACAAACAAAGATTTACACATTCCAGGAAGGTTAGTCTATTTCCTACGTTTAAAAATATCTTAACCAACTCGTCAAAAAGTCCAACGAATCATACTTCACAGTCAACATTATAATATTTTCTATTCGTGCAATCGTGAGGTCATTGGCAGCGAACGTTGGCAGATTGTCAAAAAAATGGATCGAAATAAATTGCAATCGTCTAATGATCAGAAAAATAGCAAAAGTATTAAACTTATTTATAGTCCTTTATTTATTTAAAGTAATCGTCGTTGTCTCTTCCCCGACGTCACCTGGCAGCGTACTTGTTTCTGAGAGGGCCGTTGGAAAATCATTGGCTATAGTTGAAAGTCCATGTTCGAGCACTGAATTCGAATGGTGCTAGAGGCATACATTACTCTATCCACACACTCGAATGCAGTTGTCAAATCTTGGACCACCATGCATCTCCTTTCTGATGCGACGTTCCCAACCTGAAAATATTTCAATAATAAAACAATCAATTAATCAAATAGGAATCAGGTATTTTACGGCATTAAACAAACTGAAATACTTTATACAAGAGGAATACATCTAATTGGGATATCAATGTTAGTAAGTAAAAGTTTCAGTAGCAAACAGAAATTGCAATTCATGTTTTTTCACGTTTGATTGATTTCGATATAATATTATGATTTACTACAGTTATCCGTTTACAGATATGCAGTACAAAGGTTATCTATAATATTTCGGAACAATTATGTCGGTAGAAATTAAAAGGTGCCCGGCGAGGGTCTTTTCGTGCGTAGGAATCGTCATTAGTGATTAATAATGGGCCGCGTTCCGTCGCCGATTGATATCGACTTGCGACACGAGTGCCAATAGCGAGCGGGCCGTGCTCTGAACACTTCCATTATTTACGCCGCCTCTAGCCGAACCTGTCCGGCGTATCGATCCGGCACCCCCTACGCACTCCCCCACCGCCTAACTGAATAATACACTAATAAATTCAATACATACATACATAACATACAATACGTAAAAAGTTCGCCCCGAAGAAGAAAAACAGACAATAAAAGCCGTTTTGTAGTAGTTATTTATCTTTGTTCAATTTCAGTACTAATGTACAAATACAGATGTAGTAATGTACAAATAGTTATTTAAAATATTAACCTAATGAAACAGCAAGCAACGAACCAAATAACGGCTTACAATACCATCTCTAATTTTTCCTAATAATTAACGTAAAGTGTCACAAGGACAGAGAAAGACAGTGTGATATATTTTTCATATTGAATATGTAATACGCTAATGCGAGGCTTACGGAGAATTTTGCGTGACTATAAATTATTCACGGGAATTAATTAATTGGCGTATAAAAAATAAATGGAATAATAAAATGATACTGTTGTTGGAATAGGACGCAGGCAAATATCGAGTAAACGCGACCCTACTCATCGCCGTCTCCCCTTGATACGGGTGTTCGGTCAGAATAGGAAAAGAAGTCCCTCCTTATGGAGGAACACGGTGCGTATTTCTCCACAAGGAGGGACAAATTCTTATTTAGCGCTCCCTTCGCGTTTTTTTTTAAAACAAAGAAGTTGCGAAAACCGAAAAATTTATTTTGAAAACTTATACTCTCGTTCTAAATTACCATTTTTAATTGTGGACAATATTTCCTTTTTATTTTCCGATAAGAGAATGGAAATGTCCGGAAATGTCAGTATTATAAAATTAAATAATGATTTTTCCATACTAATGAACAATCAATGCCATAGCAACGAATAAATGTTATAATATAAAATATTTTGTAAAACCATAGGCATTGTTGAAATAAAGAGAATGCCGAAATAATTTTCTTAATTGAAAGATAAAAAAAATCACAACAGATAAACGGAAATCATTCGTAGCGCGAATCTTTCTATCGAATCGGTTATATCGACTGTTATAAAGTAAACACTATGCTAAACGGCTGTAGATTCGTTTGTTTCAGAAACTGAAGGCAACTATAAAGTTGGAACGGTTCCATAAAATTAATGTGTGGACAGTGTTCATCGTGTACCATACATTTGCTTACCCGACGCAAAGAACAATAACGTACAAGTTTTAATTAAACAAACTAGTACTAACTACGTATTAGAGAAGTTCCGCTTTCGCTACACATTTTACCTGTTCCGACCCTAACAGTGAGTCTGCAAAGCAAATGGGCGTTGTATTACTGCTAATATAGACGAAGTTCTAACCGAAAATGTAAACCTTTGGCTAGCGTTACGTTTTTTTTTAACTGGCACCTCAAAATAGAAGGTTATGTGTGAAATAAATAACAAAATAAAACAAATATTATCGCACATTAAATACGTTATTCCTTTACAACGACGATCTTCTTTAGATATTGATCATATAAATTTAAATACTACATAACTAAGTTTTAAATCTATATCTTCATTGCAGCACGTTCCACTCACGTTTTCTATAATGTGATTTAAATATTGTCGTATGTTTTTTTTGTTCACACTTTCACACTCACGAATAGCACTAAAAACGTTAACTTGAACAGCTGCCGGATTACTGATGCTGGTGATCCTGGCGTGGATATTTAAAGTAAACAGTTGTTCCGCGCTGGGGAATCGGAACAATTAGCTAGATGCATCCTGTTGCGACACACCACACCTGGACAAAGCCCGTAAGGGGATACTTCCTTTAACAAAGCCTCTATACGTTTCTAGCGATCTCGCTGCGACGGCTCGTACAGATGTAGACGCAGTTATAAGCAACATTGTTTTGGTCTCTGAATAACAACTACTATTTTCATAGATTATACACGATTTATTCCTTGCCTTTACGAGCATAGTACAAAGCAGTGGCTCTACTACCATACAAGCCCAAAATTTATTTTTGGGCTTGTATGGTAGTATCGCCACTGCTACATAGCATTGTGGAACAATTTGTAAGAGATTTTATTGTGTATAATTTGTAATTAATATTGTAACCAAAAAAGTGCATCTATGGTTTATTTTACTCAATAGTTATATTAGCGCAAGGGCCATGAATGTCCTACCTCTCTACTTTCTACTAAATCAATTGAATATTCAAAAACTGTCTTACTGAAACAATACTTGGTAACTTGTCAATGTCTTAATGCATTGGACTGTTTTATACAGAAGTCCTATGTCTTGGAAGTGTAATAAAATATTCACTAACCGTATGATCTAACAATTGTTGTCATCGACATGTGAATTGTGATCATGTGGGAGTATCACAGTGAAAAAAAGAGATTTTTAAATTCTTTAAAAAAAATTATTAGTCATTTTGGGTCAGACTGATTTGTCAATAATAGGGCTTAATAAGCTCGAACAAGGATGAGTCATAGATGTGAGGGTTTGTAATAATTCTATATTTTCTGTGTTTTCTTTCATTATATTTCTTTTTTTTGTCATACTTTCAATCGTGTTATTTTCAAAGTATTTTACGTTATTTTTTTCTAGTTTATAAAACTAGAAAAAAAAATATTAGAATTTTCGTTCAGAATAACAAAAAAAAAAGACTGTTTTGGAATTATCTGCTTGACCTTCTATTTACTTAATGGTTTTTTTTTCTTTCAATTTTAGATCAAACGGTAAAACGATTTAACAATACATATTTTGTTCCATTTGTCTCGAAATGAATTCAAATTTACTTATCAATGTCTATTAAGACGTTGCAGTGCGGCAATTGAAATTTCACGCGTGCATCTGTCTCGAACAGCTGTGCTGTATTGCGCACAATGTGTCGAAGGTCTTTCAAAACTCCCGGTGTAAATTACCCGTTAGAAACGTCGCCGGGTTGTCACCCGATGCTGACATGTGCTATCTTGTTGCACCAACTTCGCCTATGAATGGAAACCTTAGAGCCGTGTTTCTATTCTATGCACGTAACAGGGCTGTTGGCAAATCCAAAGTCCTGTAGCCTAATACAATGGTTGTTAAACAGTTCGTTCAACTTTTCTGCCGATTTGTATTTTTAGAATAAAGGTTATTTATGTAATATATTTTTTATAGTTCGTAAAAGTTTTTTAATAGCAGAATATCTTAAGACCTTTCGAAGCTGATATTATTCAAAATTATGTAAGCGTTTTAGACATACATCTTAATTGCTTCAGGAAAAATGGTAATAAACCACATACATACTCTCCATAAAGCACATTCAAAGTGAGCGTGAATTCTTTTTGATCACAGTGTTAAAATGATTAAATGATGGCGTATCAAACAGGTTCGGCATATGTGGTGATAATGTTGAAGTGATAACATAAAATTAAAATATGTAATGGTTTATTTTTCAACATTTTTTTTTGTTTTTTAAATGTGGTAGAACTCTTGCAGTCTACCTGCCACAGCATTGACCGTTATTAATGTACAAGCGTTTCTTACGGTTTGAGGAACAAAACGCATCACTGGGCGATGTCACGCGAGTCAAAGCAAATTTAAAATACCAATTCAAAATAATTACTGGCGCTGTATCACCAAATATAAACTAAATACTAATATTTAATAGATCTTTACATTGTTAATAAATTCCAACTATTCTTATATAAATTACAACTTCGATGTAACGTTATTTTTGTCTGAAATAGAAATACCGTTCACCGACCCGTGTTCCTCCGTCTTGTAAAAACATGTTTACCGAGATAGACAATTTACTTTGCACGTATTCTTGAAAAACAACGTTTCCACGCTCATGTTTAATGTATTATCATAAAAGATGACATATAACACATAAACTGAACGCTTTATAAAGACTGACTTTAACTTTTATTAAATATATTCTATGGTAAGATTTTTTTACTATTAAAAAAAACCGTCCTTGACGAACTACCATGAAATATATTACGCATAACTTCAGAAATTAAACCATTCCTCTCACGATTACCATTTGCTCCACTTTCCAACTTTCTGTCTTAGCACGTCACCAAATGCAAATAAATTGAGAAAATCTCGAAGATTTATCATTGCATGGGACAAATACAATAATAGACTCCACTTAAATTTATCGGCGTTAGTAAAGTCTTAAATTTATTTCGCGTAAAAATCTTGAATTATTGCGAAAGTCGTCCGATAAAGCGTGCGACAGAATAACAAAAGAAAAAACTGAATGATCAAAATAGACCAGCCGCTCACTGGAACAATACCAAATTATATAAAACTTCTAACGGCCTCGAATTTTACAAAGAAAATTGTGAAAATATAAAAGAACAGGCATTCGTTCGAGTCGCTCAGTAAATAAGTTGCTTGGACCTCGAAAAGTGGCCGAATGGCCATTAAATGAAGTACCCTCCAGGAAAAGTGAGTGTTCGAGAAAAGTTAGTTCATTGGAACGTCAATATATAAAGGCGCTTCGTTTATACAAATCGAAAATAGAAGAAGTACATACGTTGTATTTCATATAAAACAAAGTCAATTAATACATTATGCAATTTCACTTACTTATTTTATTTGACGACGTTTTATACATCTCCTGAATCCTTATTAAAATGAATATGATTTATGTTGATATTGATGATATAAATGTCCGTATGATATATCTTTTTTTATCAACTTTCTTTATTTTTATTTTATTATCTCAACCTAGGCAAGCTGGACCGATTTATCTTCAATTGTTTATTTATATGTATTGCCCAATGTAGTCTATTTTATTAAGGATGACATCAAACATCAGCACGCGAGAAATACCTGAAAATATCAAAAGAACAAATTAGTATTATTTACAGTCACTGGGATCTAATGTATAGGTAATACTACAGTATAGGTAATACACGATATAGCTACTTCGCTGAGATTCGTTCGCAAACACTTTCCATAAAATACGATATTCCATCCTGTTCATATATTAGAAAAAAAAAAGTGAAACTTCTTAAAGGGTAAAAACTGATCAAGGTGGATTTCGTAAACTCCTTCTCAACTTATTTGCCAATTTCCTCAATCCAACTTTCGCTACTAAAATGTCGTTCCAAAAACAACACACCATGTTTCCGCCGGAATCCTCGTGCCGTCGATAAGCAAACAAATCTGTCGAACGAAAAAAAGAGAATAATGGAGCCTTCGCAAACAGCCTTTATCTTCGTCCAGAATTCGTTGCTCGATTCCGTCAAAGACCTCCTTTTGGGACCGCGGGTAGTTAAATTTAATTACGGCAGTGTCTTTGTCCAATGGTTTTACAAAAAAAAGGGAAACATTTTAATGGCGCGCTTTCTGATAGAAAGAAGTGTTGTTTATACACTTTTACGTTTAGGCAGCAGAATACACAAATAAAGTAAACGTAATAACAGAGATATCTATAACGATGTAACGCTGTTAAGTTCTTAATGTCAAAGAAATAAAATTAATTACAGTTTATATATATAAACGATATTTTAGTGATAAATAAATTGTCAAACATTACATGATGCACGCGCAGTTATATATTAATACTATATTGTATATAAGTTATATAATATATATAACTATTGTTTTTCAAGGAAAGACAAAATAGTGGCTGATAATTTTTTTAATGTCTAAAGCCGTGTATTTTTTATTTCATTTTATTATGTTACTTTAAATGTGTCAACACAATTTACTTTGTACGTAGACACGCATAGTTCATTACGCAACCGAGCCTACCTAAGCTAAATTGAAACAAATATCTTTATTGAAATTACTGGGAGACGTAGATAAAGTACGAGGACGATTTATTGCGGCAATTACAAATGATCGAATCAATTCTACGATGTCTTCTAGAATTGTCGTTGTTCACTCGCCATTTTTAAAAATAGAACTTATTAGAATGGTCTATTAAAAAATCAGTGTTGCCCGTTACGAGCTCAATTGTAGATCAAATATAAATATTCTTATAACATCCGTTTAGGTCATTTACTTAACTTCATTTGGATTGGGTAAAATATTTGTTTAATTGACAGTTGTGTTTGGTCTTTAAAAGACTGAGTTTCGGTTACTTCATTCACCAGACATAGTGTAGTATTACGTATTACGTTATACGATTATACCATATCGTCAGTCATGTGAGGCCAAGGTATTTATCTACAAAAGCAGAAACTACCGCTATTAATGTTTTGTATACTTTACCACATTTACAACAGATGCAATAAAAATATTTATACTAAGCAACTGGGACTATGCAAAACATTGAACAATACTACTATCACTTGTACGTGAGACAATATCAGTTTGTATTATAATATATTTAATTTATTACCATTATATTTATGTCTATAACATTCCGTTTAGTATTTTACAATTGTAAATAATACAAATGGATTCGGTCCCTTTGTAAAGCAAAGTTGAAGAACACCAGATAAGTAATCTCAGGCCTGGAATTCTAACTAGTAATGAGTTTTGGAATGGCCGCCAATTAACTAAACGACCTTTTGTACGCAATCATCTAAAACACGAGATACATAAGTTTACATTTACTCGACCCATATTATTCCGACAAATGAGACCACATAATCTTGTTCAACCTCTTTATTGCATTTAACACCAGCTGGCTTCCGCAAACAATTAAACAATTTATAGACTTGTCTGCCTGATTACTGGCGTATGATTAATAATGGGGGTTTTGGCCAGAATTTCATACTATGTTTATATTTAACTCTTACAATATATGTAATCTCAAAAATCGAAAAAATATTTTATAATTGTAACCATAAACCATAAATTTTATTGTTTTTTAAAATAATAAGGAATAATGAAATGTAATTCGTATAACACTTTTCTCAACATCACAAAATAGACGTATAATACCTATATCTGATAATAATATCCAAATAACAGTGTTGAAGAAATTTAACTTATGATACAATTTCTTTCACTTTATTTCTGTTATAAAATCTAATTCGTAGCGAAAGTCGCGTCGTAGAAAAAAGAAAGATGCCATTTTCTCTAAGTGCTCAGGCTTACGCCGCTTTTCAATAAATGGTGAGTAAATTGAATTCAGTTCCAATAAGGGAATGTTTATTTTACGATGATTCAGTGAGAAATTTTATTACTACCCGTAATAAGATATATCTGTTTGCGTATTCCACCGTTTCATTCATGAATCAGATTTAGCACAACTTCTATGATTCGATTAAGAAACTTCAAATAAATTTATGCGCTGCAGTGAAGATCTTTAATGTTATGTAATTAATGATTACCTAGTAAACTTCTGCGTTTTCATTGACCAATGCAAACAACATTATGATAAATATAATATAATCCATCATTATAATAAAATAAATCTCCTATTGCTTTTCTTCAAAGCTTGAGCTTCCTTTTTTTTTAAACTTAAAAACTAGAGTAATTTAATCGCGATTAGTTATTTAATTCTTGAGATATTTAGCAAAAACGACAGATTAACGTATACTGTGACATATTTATATTACATAAGACTTATAGAGATTTTTTTTTAATACAATTAAAGTATTTATTTAAGATTAAATTTAAAATAAAAGGATAAAATGGAAAAATAATGTAAAATAACAATTTCAATCAAATATATTTGATATGATTTTAACGATTTAAAATTACAGCATACGAATATAATATGTATCCATTATGCGAAAAGATGGACATATGAAATGTATGCGTAAAATAAAAAAAAATATATACAATATACATACACACGTTTGACATAACAACGGAACATCTTTAATAACTCCTACCTCGGTGAAAACTTCAAAGTCAAATTCAAAAAAACGTTCTGTATTATCTAAATTCAAAATATCACTCCATGCTTCTAAAAATAGAAACATCCCGCCACCCTCTTATTTCTTTGAAAACGTTGGCCTTCTGACCTGAGCACAATATTGCTTTCAAATCACTGCTTTGCGGTGGAACAAATGACATAGTAAGTGATATTTCCTCCTTGTATTCTAGCAAATTTAAATAATTGTTACGGTATTACTTTGTTCTTCGTCAATTTGAACTACCTTATAATATAACCTCCTGCATCCCGATGTCATTTGTAAATGACACACTAATATGCGCTAAAATCCATTCTTTTGTACCTCTAAAAATGGTTAAAACCTTCACAAAATAAAATAAAAAAAATGTATACAAGGTCGTGGCGCTTTAATTTTATATTTCGTCTTTTTAATGCGACGTGTAGGCGTTTCCTAAGTACAAACAAAATACATCTTGCTGCAGGAGGATAATTCTTATACTTAAGTCAGAGGGTCCAGAGGGTTGATATACATAAATAATGTAAAATCACCTAGATCTCCTTTTCGGTGTTCCACAAGGATCTGTTCTGGGGCCTTTTTTATTCCTACTTTATATAATTAGATGTTATATAGATTTGCCTTAACCACTTTACATTGTACTTTGCTGATGATACCGCCCTGATATTCAAGGTTGAGCGAAATCGAACTAATTATAACAAAAAAAAACAGTGCTCTGTCACGCATACTTAACTGGTTTAAAATTAATAATTTAGTGCTAAATGCTAGGAAAACTAAATGTGATGAATTAACCCTTCCTACTGTCAAAAGTCGAGTTGAAGAGAAGAGAAGAAAAGAGTTGTGCGGGGTATTTATAACCTGAGAGCTCGAGATTCCCTGCGAGATGTTTTTAAAAGAAGTGGTATTTTAACGGTTGCCTCA
>DWHO01003352.1:0-12104 GCA_018247575.1 Eurytides lysithous rurik | reverse complement strand
AAATATATTACGTAATTATTGAAGATGTGCGTCGTTATATAACTGCTCTTTTCAGAGCTTCGCGTTGCCCACGATCGGATTTACAACCGGTCCTTTTTAGGACTACCATTTCTTGTTTCTTTTACGATCGTGGGCGTTAAATAGTTCTTACGACGACGACGTACGACTCTCTTCTCGAAAACATCTGTGGGTCCTTGAGCCAACAATATTGCTATATACACGACTAATCTCAGAAGAGTCCGATGTGTCTCTAGTCCACACTGTGGTACACATGACTAATGGTTTGGGAACTGGAGGTAAATCTGGCAAGGCGATCTTTTTCAATAGTAGATTTACACCTACAAAATGAAAAAAATTCC
Organism: Eurytides lysithous rurik; assembly: GCA_018247575.1. Taxonomy (NCBI): domain Eukaryota; kingdom Metazoa; phylum Arthropoda; class Insecta; order Lepidoptera; family Papilionidae; genus Eurytides; species Eurytides lysithous. The sequence continues at coordinate 11,745 of DWHO01003352.1, read as the reverse complement.
ATCCTGTAAAATTAATGGGTCTATCCATTCCATGGGAACACAAAATACGATATCATGGTGTTTCATTAGATAACGTTTCAACGTTCAAAAGCCATATAATTGTAGCTAATAAGGTGAAATTTGTTATGTCCCGCCTATCACTCTTTAGAGGTGACCACCAGTGATCGCGAGGTTTTTGAGGGCCAACAGTGAATGATGATCTCAAGATTATTTTAATTAAACCTAGACATAGAAGGAGAAATATATAATTTTATTACTTAACAATTGTATAAGAAGAAACGTCTCTTAAACTAGGTAATAACACAAGGGTTTATTCATAAGCATGAAATCAAGGACACAGTACACCCAGGCTCGGTACAGCTACTTGTGGATCATAAGGTTTTTGTCTCGAGTAGCGCAATAACAGTTGGCGAGGAAAACAAGAAAAACCACAATACCATCCATGTTATTATTACATTAAACCACAATCTAAAAATCTTAATTTAATTATCACTAAGAAAACTGGATAGTATTGACTATAAAAATCCGACAATATGGTGGTGGTAATATTTTTCTGTTTTTTAAGGTAATTGTTCCATTATTTTATTTAACTTGCCATTATATTAACACTGTTTTACACTACATGCACATTTACACAAGTATCTGCACTAATTTTTACGAATGTGAATATCAGTGATTAGTATCCAGTATTGTTTGTGATGCTATATATATATTTATATATATAGCCGGGAATGTTGGACATATATATATGACCGACATTCCTACCAATACAATTCAAAACACCAAAAGCTTTAAAGAATAACGCAAGTTAAAGCACAACATTATACAAAAGGCTTAAATTATGAGTTCGAATTAAGACTTTTCTTATTTTTGTATATGCATGACTTAGGGAAGACTAACATAATTTGCATGCCAACAATTGTCTATATTCTATAAAAGGCTATTGGGTATCCGCTATGAATTGAATGATACTCAACATTGCTATATATGTTTAGAGAGGAAACAGAAAAGGAGGAATTTAGGGCCTGGAAGTAGAATTGTTAATAATAAATCTTATAAAATAATACAAATAAAAGTAATGTATGTTTGAATTTTATTCTATGATTAATTAATTTTCTTAGTTTTTGTCAAACATAGTATGTTAGTTTTGCTCAAAATAAATAAAGATAAATACACAATGCATAACACAATTACTTAATTCATAATTGTTTACAATAACTCAGCTTTGTACTGTGTTATACACTCTTTACAAGGGAAGCTAGTCCGCAAAATGAACATATTGTTTACTTCAGGTGTGTTGTCTAAAGTTTCTAGATAACCAAACCAATATATAACTAAACCAGGTCCAAATCTATTCCAATAACATGTTAATTGCTCCTTGACATATCCAGAATGATTTTCTTCATCACCAAACATTGCTTTACTCTCCACCCAATTAACAATAAATCCATCAACAGCAATAGGGACATCTAACTTAAAATCAGGAGTTTTATCATATCCTCTAGATCTGAGAATGTTTTCATCAGAAAATGTTATTTTCATTAACCTTAACTCTCTTTCCAATCTTAGCTCATATTCCAATCCAATTGATCTAAAAATATAATGTGTGTTAATAATATTTGAGAATAAAATAAAGATAGAAAATAATTGTGATAATAGAGGTTTCAATAACTCACTGTTTTACAATGTCGGCATAAGGACCATACTGATTGTCATTCATGATAGCCTATAGGAGAAAAGCATATAAACTTTAATTTAAGAAATACGACAAACACACATATTTTATTCGGTCATAAATTAAATCAAATTAAATTTACCAAGCAGATCGGTCTTAATATTTAATTATCTTTATATACATAAACACGCAGATAAACAGTTGTATATGTAGGTAAAAACCTAATAATAAAAACAAAATCTTTATATAACTAAACAATATAACTAATATATTGTAATACTGTATAATGATCTTTATAACTGTTATAAAAATGAGGCAATATATATACATACATATACTTACTTAACATACATTCATGTAAGATGGTACAAATTTATGACATGAACATAAATAACATGTATTAAATTAAGTTTCATGAACATTTGTTTATCAACCATTGCAAAGTATAGTAATAGATAATAAGTCTTTTAAAATAAAATTTACCTATAACACTCACCAGAAAGACTTGGTATGCCAAATCTTTGTTTTCTATCATGGTAGTATCTTTAATATATTTCTTAGCCTGATGTGGTGGATACACATTTTGTAACAATGATCTCACTAACAATGCTGGACATATTCCTTGATTGTCAGATAGTCTGTAATAAAATCATCTTTAAATAATAAACATATATTCTATATTACAATCAAAACTCTTACTAATACCCGGAATTTATCTAAAAATTGTAATAAGACAATATAAGAAACACAAAATTGCTTGTAGTGTGCATACAACTCTAACACAAGCACATTTGTTATTTTGTACACAATTCCTAAAATTGTTTATATTATATTAATAATGACAATAATAGTGATTTTTTCTATATATTTTATTTGATTTTTCTTTACTTGAAACAAAATTGATTATTTTCTAGCTAGAATCCTATAGCCAAATTCTATTATAAATAATGTAAGGCTGTGTCAACAACATACTAGCAATACTCACTTTAAAATCACATCCTCATTATTTTTGTCACGCATTAAATCTTCATATAAGTCATAGTATTTACTAGATATAATAGGTGACTTTCTGTAACTTTGTTTCATGGACCTCTGAACTAATAGTGATATTATACTTCCTAATGTAGCAGACGGTAGACTAAAACAAAATAAACAATGTAAAATAAAACAATAAGCTTTTACATCATTATATTATGCATAAAAATGGTAACCAACAGAAATTTTGGCCAAAAATTATTTCTACTTCAAAGTAGACCAAATAGGTAGTTTTTTCGAATATGCTATCTTATCTTATATTTCGAATGCTAACACATTACTACTTTGAAGCAAAAAAAAACTGACATGTTACTTTCCTGTTTAAATTTACAAGTATTATTGTAATTTTTTTTTAAAACTAATTAGGCATTAACTGAACACTTCTTTTTAATTTGTAATTAGGTCATTGGTTTTCTGAATTAACAATGCTTTTAATATATTACTCCATGACAGAAATATAAAAATTCTTGGTTATATTATAATATGAATTATAAAGTGTGTTTATTTGTGCATATTTTATACAGCAATAGAGCAATAGGTCAGTATGAGTTGGTTGGCATAGGTGTATTTTCGAGACTGAGAGTCATAAACCACTTTTATCCAAAAGGAGAAAAGTGATCTCATATCAAAATTTTGCATCAGTGAAGCCATGGCCAAGCTCTAGTGAATATTAATAAACCATACATTAACCAATTAATCAAAATTTTGCTCTTTATATTCAAAAATAGCAAAAGGAAAAGGTTTTTATTTAAAGCTATTAAGATGTTATCAACAAGGCGGGGCAAAAATATTTTTGCCAGATTAGAAATTTTGATACCTTACACAACTTTATTATATAACCATTATATAACCCAATTAATTTTTAATTTGTTTACTCAAATTATTTGTCATCAGTTTTAAAAATATCATAGCCAATAATGTGTCTATATGTGGTTTAAAAAACAGTTTTCTAGTTCTGCACATCATTAATGCCTATATTATCATTTCAAATTCAAGAATAAAGACAGATGTTGAGGGCACAAACTATTTTTATTGTAAAAAAATTGATATATATTGCAACATTTAGCATAATTTATTTAAACATTTCTTTGTACGCTGGTTAAAAAATTGTTGACTTAGGTTTCGCCCAAAACCGAAGCCATAAATATCTAGTAAGTTTCAAGCTGAAAGACCAGTTGAGATGTGACATTAAAACACACAATACTAATGTGTAAACAGAATTCTACACTTCTATTTTAAAGTTTACATTTCGTTTAATCTAAAAGGTTTGAGTAGCAAGTCACTTACTCTTTATACTTCTTACGTAGTTCATTTTCAGACTTTCGGCTAAATGTAGCAATTCTGGTAAAATCGTCGACAATTGCATTATAAAGTTTAACAGACATAGGCTTTATTACTTCATTATGAGCCATTTTTAAATCAAAAATTAAAATACCTACACAAGTCAATCAATACTAAATGTATAAGAATAAGAAATGAAGCAAAAGACAGTGTCTAATTCAAAATATTTAAGAAATTATGCACTACACTACTTTGGTACCCCCCAAAGAGGTACCCCCCATTTCATTTTTTTACCGTCAAGCAAATTGTCAGTATAATTGTGTCATTGTGTCAAAACAAAAGCAAGGCTTTCTTCATCATATTTAACTTAAAAATATTTTTTTTCGCAAATTAATAAGTAATGCCTTTATAAACTTTTCAACAAATTAACGCTAAAATAATAAGTTGCACGCAATATTCAAATCAGATGAAATCAAAAAATTATTTATTTAGTCTTTAAAAGCACTTATGAATCGTCATTTTTAAGTTATTAGTTGTTTGACTCTTGCTTGAGTTTTTTTATGTATTAAGGCATATTGTAACTGTATTTTAAAAAAGCAACTGTTGAGTTTCTCGTCAGCTCTTCTCAGCAGAACTGCATTCCGAGTCAGTGGTAGCTTCTTCATGAACTAAGATGTGAAAATAACGATTCATAAGTGCTTCTAAAGGCCCATTTGACTTGACTTGATCAACTAAATTTCACGAATATCCATAAAAAGAACTTTTGAACAGTTATAATAGGATTTATGTAATAGATTGCTTATAATTTTAGTTTTAAAACGCTCCAGTGGTAGGTCCAGGACATCTAGTGAAATTTCATTATATGTGTGTCGCGTACTGGACGTCAATAACGAACAGAACAACTTTAAAAAGAACTCTTGAACGAGCCACGATCGTAATCACGTTGACATAGAAACGAGAAAAGGTAGTCCTGATAAGGACAGTTTGTAAATCCGATCGTGTACAACGTGACGCTTTAAAAGAGAAGAATTGCGTATGTCTTCACCCGAGGGCAGCTGTGGGGAGATCATCGAGCACTGCGCCCGTGGGAAGGCTCGTTTCCACGAGTTGGATAGACTCTACTACTGCAGGGTCATGCATGAGGACATGCGTGGTTTATTTCTAAAACAATTTGGGGATGTCGACTACAGGCCATCGGGATACGGTTTGCGGACCGAAATTTCGACTGCCGTCGACTGTAGTTAGCAATGCGGTATGGAGAACCCCCCGGACTCAGGTGTACTTTAGTGTACGCGGACACACCCAGTCGCCGTGCCCAGGGCGAGTAGAACCTACTAGTGTTGTATGTTGACCCCACACGTATGTGTAGAGTGGTGTGAGGGGTGTGTGTGTGTGTGTTTATTTGGCTGTGTAAGCCCATATGGCGTCGATGTTGACATGTTCTAAGAGAGCTCCCAACCGTTGTTGGGGGCTGGTTGAGCGGATTTTGAACGCTAGGGATTCAAGTTCCCCAACGTTTTTACAATTTGAGTGAATACATGGGCCAGATCGTCCCTGCGGTGCCAGGTTGGTGGGATGGGATGTTGTCGCGGCGGATGTGACTGGTGCGGGTAAGATCGCGGCGGGAGTAAACGATGACTGACGTGAGGGCTACGGGAGCGGGTGCAACGAGAGAGAGTGGAACGGACACGGGTTAGGGTACGGGCGCGAGTACACTTGTGTTGAGACGGGCGCGTCTGAGGGAGTTAGTCGTGAAGCGACCAGAATGTCAATTTTTGCCCGTGCGTGCCTGAAGCGCGCGGGCGCGGGATTCGCTGAGAAGGGTTTGAATTGATTGCGCTGTTGGCGCTTTTGAGCGCACTCGCAGCCGCGGTAATTAGCGGGATGTTATAACTTTTTGCACAGGACGCAAACCGGCGGTGCCGGTGCGTCCTTCGCTCTTGGGCACTCCGTGGAGCCGTTCCCAGCGCATTTTACGCATCTGAGAGGAGCGTAAGAGTTTATACACGTGTGTCCATACAATAGTTAGTTATGGCATTGCGTAACGATACTGCTGTGGCGCGGTTGTTCGACGTGAAATATGATGTTAAATATGGCACCAGTCATTATCAGGTCCAGAAGAACCTGAAGTCTTGGGTGGTGGATGCGGCGAACGTTTGTCACCGGGTATCCCTGGGCTTGAATGTCGGCTTTAGCATCGTCGACATCCAGCTCTTTCGGGACTCCCCGAATAACCACACTTAATTTTCTATCCTCCGGAAGGGAGTGTGTGTTGAAAACTGCGCTTTTTCCACGTAGGTATTTCGTAAGTTTACGATAGTCGTCCGTGACTTGGACTTTTATCCTAATACCTTGGTTGGAGCTTTTGGAGCGCACTCCTTCGAAGCGCTCCTTGGTAATAAAATTGTTGACCTGGTTCCACTTCGCCTTCTTCTGTAGAAAAATTGGCGGAGGAGCTTTGGCTTTTCTTTCAGCCATAAATATATTTTCCGCCTGTGGCTTGGCCGCTTTCGGAGCGCGGGGCCCCACCTTGTGGGCAGAGCTTTTAATAGAGGAAGGCGAGGCAGAGCCAGATTCGGAATTCAACTGTATGGCGGGACGCTTTCTTGCGACCGACGACTACATTCTCGTCGGTTTCGTGTGATGGCCCGGGTGTGGGTTCAATCACCGTTTCCGACTCAGAGTCGGAGCCCAAGCCGGAGGAGAGTGGAGAGGACGACCACAATGAGTATTCCAAGGGCGCGGTAGATTGCGCTGAAGGCGCGGGTGAGAAGGCGTTGCTGTTTGCGCATAAGCGTTAGTACGGGTGGATGGCGCGGGTCCGGGGTAGATAATTTTGTGGCCAGCTTTAGCCGCGATCGTTAGCAACGTGTCTCTCAACTCCGGATTCTCTTTACCGACGATGCCGGTCCGCAATACATATTTATTACGTCTGCGGACTGAGGTGTGCGCGGGGGAAGCGATGGCACTCACGCGGCCCATGCGAAGTAAACCAGCGCTCTGATTGGTCGACAATTTTAATTATTATTTTTTATTGGTTTTCTGCTTTATGATGATATAGTATATAAGTTTATACGCGCATAACACCAAGATTTAGAGACGAAATCGAGGCGTTACACGCTTATTCTTTCGCGCGTTTGTTACCGAGTTTCAAGAAAGTATTATACAATTTTGTTGGATAAACAACAATTTGGTACAGATGTAAACGCAATTTGGTACAGACTATCTGTCTGAGGCAACCATCAGGAACCATATTTTTATAAAAATTTGGCATGGAATCTTATGCTCCCAGGTTATAAATAAGCCGCACGGCTCTTTTTTGAAGAATATACATTGAATTTATTTCTGCGGCACTACCCCACAATAGGATGCTGTAAACAGAATACTGTGTTGTCCAACTGATCTCTTAGGTGAAGGTAGCTAAGTATTTCGATATCTTTTTCGACTTTATATTGTCCTTCTCCACAAACCCCAAAAGCATCTCAACTGTCGTTATTTATCAAATCCGAAGGCTTTTCTATTTAAACGTCAACTGCATAACGTCCTCCTTCAGTAGAAAGAAGAGAAGTTCACAGGATCCAGTACCGGAGGTCCTGTCAAACGGCACAACTCAACGTATAGGACTCTTACACACCAACCTATTATTCATATATATCGCCGAACAGGGCAAGACACCATGTGTACATTAAGAATATTCGCATTTCGGGGAGATTCTCACCGCCCCCTGTAAACGATCAGTTGTAAAGTCGAGCTTACAGTCCGCGTACCGGACTGGACCGGAGCCGATGATCGCCGTATATCGATCACACATGTTCCTGTAAATGTATGGTCAATCTAAATCATAAAATTTAGTATTTTTACAGTTTTGATGCCTCGAATAACTTTATAGAACCGAATAGACTAAAAATACAAACGTAAGACTTACAATTATATTCTATAACTTTTGTCCTTGTCAAAAGTCAAAGTAACATAAACGTCAAAGCCATGTGAAATGTTGTGACGTTTGTTATTATTCTTATTTTTAGAGTTTTAGGATACAAATTATATGAAAAATGAGTTCAAATAATGACGATGTAATTTCTGAAAAAATATTGAATGCGGCTAGAAAAAATCCTAAGGGAGTATCAGATAAAGATATATTAGCCGCGGTGCCTGAGCTATCTTCCGCGGAGCTTGTAGCTGCAATTAATAAATTACTTCAACAAGGATTGTTTGATTTGTATAACCAAGGAGGTACATTGATATACAGGTAAAACTCTTTTTTTTATCTAACTTATGCACAGTGCACAACATTAGGTGCTTAACGGTATTGTTAATTAACGATTAATCATTTAAATATCCAAGATTGAAAGCACAGTCTTCTAAGCAAGCTGTAAAGGGAGCCGATAATGAAGAAAAAGTAGTTTTCAACTTAATTGAAGAAGCAGGTAACAAAGGAATATGGATAAGAGATATAAGAGTACATTCTAATCTTGCCAATACACAATTGACAAAGGTTTTAAAAAGTCTTGAAAGTAAGAAAATTATAAAAGCAGTAAAATGTGTTAATGTAAGTAAAAATTTGTTACTTTTATAAGAATATTAAATTTCACCCCATCTGCAAATTATATGGTTGAATTATTTTTTCTTTCAGTTGTCAATCCATTTGTTAGAAGTCCAATGTTTCTAAGTTCTTTCAAAGGTTAACTTTTTTCAGGCATCCAAAAAAAAGGTGTATATGCTTTATAATTTAGAACCAGATAGATCTATATCTGGTGGGGCATGGTATCAAGATCAGGATTTTGAGTCAGAATTTGTGGACATTCTCAACAGACAATGCCTTAGGTTTTTGCAACAAAGGGCAGATAAAATTAAAAACAATCCTAAGGGGCCAATAATTGGACGGACACAGTCATTTGCTTCTGCAGTAGAAGTACAAAAATACATAACAGACTTAGGTATCAGTAAGGTAAGAAGATTATTTTTTATTGGTTTTTAAAGAGGAAGTATATATAATATGAGTATATATATGATAAACAACTATTTCTGTCATTTTTAATAATGATAGATTTTTTTTTAGGTTAAACTCGAGGTAGAAGATGTTGTAACAATATTAAATACTTTGGTTTATGATGGGAAAGCAGAAAGCAATGTGTTTCCTGATGGTAGCAAGGTATATAGAGCAATTGAATCTCTGATTCCTCCACCTGGATTAGTGCAAGTACCATGTGGTGTCTGTCCACTTATATTTAAATGCTGTTCAACTGGACTCATAACACCTCAAGAGTGTAAATACATGGATGAATGGCTTGAAAATTAAATATTGATGAGTATTTTTGTGTTTTTCTTTAAGTCATCCTTTTAGTGATTTTGCTGAGTCTTATCTGTAATTCATTATAATTTATATTCCACAAAGCATTTTTGTAAAGTGTCAAAGTGGAAGAGTGGGAAATTTTTGCAAACTACTATTATTTTTTATTACTTAAAATAATACTCTACAACATTTTATTATCACAATAAATTAAACAATAATATATTTAATTTTCATATGTTATATATTTAATGCCATGACTATATCTACAAGAACATATCAACAACTGGTAATAAATAAACAATTACTTAAATGTATATAAGCATTTTTTTTAAATCTGTGGTTTAAAATAAACTCCTAAAGTTATTCTCTATATTGTACAATGCTTGTGACAAAATTGCCGGTTGTCTTGTACCATTTGTAGTCGTCTCAGAGGTTCTTTGAGCAATTTTTTCATTGGTTTGGTTGAACAGAGAACTAAATGCATCCATCTGTATGTAATTCAGTGATGAGAGGATAACTCCTTTGTTAGGATATGGGGTAGGTGTGACAGAATCATTGTTGTATTTAGTGTGACTTATTGTTTGAAGTACTGGAACACTTGGTGCTGCTGGTGGGGTCTTAGATGCTGGTTCTTTTTCAGTTGGTGGAGGTGATATTGGTTTCTGAACACCTAAAATCCGTTATGCAGTTATTGGTAATGATCACTCCACAGGTAAACTAAATGTGTTTCTTCAAAATTATGACAAAATTATATTTAATGTCATATGTCATCTGTGAAATGGTCACATCTTATTTAATTTTTGCTTTACTAAAGGGCTTTGAGTATGCTTACCCAATGAGTGAATTATCCTCTCCATTTCTCTTAATTGTGTTTGTTGTTGTTGAACCGTGAAGTAAAGGTCAGTAATAGTTCCTGTTATGTGTTTCATCTCCTCTGCACGTTTAGCTTCTTTTGCAGCTTCTTTATTACTTTGCCTTAAAAGTATAATAGTTAGAGAAAATACTAAATATCATAACAATACAATTTGATTCTATTACCTGTTGTATTCAACAATAAGTAGCCCAGCACCTATAACAAATATAACTGATTCACCAAGAAGGTTTGCTCCAAGTTCTATCGCCATTTCTTGGCTGAGAACAGGAATGTTGACTGGTTTTCCTAAATTCAAAATCCACATTTTAGCCTTCACTTCACACCAATTGTAAACTGAAAATCAGATTAAATTTAAATTAACTGTTTTTCAATTCATAGTTAAACACAATAAAAATTTAATGTTGTTTCAACTAACATTGAGCTGGCGGCATGCAGACATAGGTTCTGAAAAAGGGACTATTTTTGGCTCTCTCTTTGCAAGCATTTGCAATAGGTTTGCTGATCTGTTTTATTAACAAAACAGAGAGTTTTGCAATAGGAAATGCTCCAACTACCATTGTTATTGTATATTAATATGATATCGAAGCGGTTTTTTTAATTGTTTAATTATAACATAATATTTTTAATTTTAATGAAATGTTCTACGGTTTTTTGTGCCTATTTTTTTGATAGAAGACTATTTCTATTCTGATCTAACACCCATTTGACATTTTATTTTACTTCAGATTCTGGGACTTATTACGTCATGCAGTGTTACCAATTTCTTAAAGAGTATCACAGAACACTACATGATGTACGTTAATTACATATTTTGAAACACTATTAGATACTTATGAATGCCGGGCTGAACACCGATTCTATCTTCACAGCATTTTAATAAAGTTCATTAAGACGAAAGGTTTAAAAAAATCAATTTAATTCAGTATTTTTATTTTACGATGACAATAACACCGCTGCTCATTAGCTGTTGTTATCAATCGATTTGCTCAAAATGGATGAGATTATTGGAAAAGACGTAATCTTTAGGACGTTTTGCTATAATATGCTCACAGTGTGCGATAATAAACGGAAATATTTTTGGGTGTACTCCGCTTAGAATTTCGATGACTATGATCTCTTTCCAAGCATCATAGAATAGGATGCTAGTCTTTAGGCTGTATCTCTATCATCTAATGATGGGCGGGATCGAGGTGTAAGTGGTATCGAAGTGTGAGTATATTGGTGGCGGTGGTGCATTTTCGGAATCATATATGGCTAGTAAAGCGCTGTTACTTCACTCCAACACAACACAGCGGTCAAATTAAGGGCGGTACGTCCCCCTTGAGATGGTAGGCCATCTCCTAAAGGCAGTATGTGATGATTCAATGTCCTGCATTAAAGTGGATGTATAGTTATACTCCGGTGATCGCAGGCGCGGACCCAGCCCTCAAAAAAGGTCGTGGGCACAGTCACCCAAAAGTCGGCCAAATGCGAGTTGGAGTACGAACTTGCTCATGAACGATCATGGACCTACTTACGTTTTCAACGATTTTTTAATTTGAGTTATTTTCGATCTTCAAATGATAACATTGATTACAAACTAAATTA
>DWHO01003351.1:0-12107 GCA_018247575.1 Eurytides lysithous rurik | reverse complement strand
TTCTGTGAGGTCATGGTAATTACCCGGTTCGAGCCGGCCCATTCAGCAGCGGGAACAGCTGCGTGGCTCTACCACCTAAACATGGCGATTTTCTCATCTATAATAATAGGGTCCAATGTGGTCGCCAAGATTCTGTATACTAAATTGCTTAATATTACAGCCTTATAATTTTTTTTGCACCAGGTCCCCAAGCGTCGGACTTCCTCAAAGTCAAAACTATCGAGCAAGACTGTTTCACGGACGTGTCCGATGCTGACTCTGAAGGGGAGGAAGAATGAAGTGATCATAGTTGAAATATCTACACATATGGATATACTATATAAATATGCAAGCAAAGCTTACAAAGATTATTTATTGCTCACAAAAAATATAACACTTGTTGTAAAATGTCATGTTTTATTTTAATTGTATGAATATGATCTCAAGCCTTATTATATAAAAATATTATATGCTTATTCATACTTATTATTTATACATATAAATGCGAGAATCATTAGTTGTGCCTTCTATAGACCACTAACGGAATTCTACCATATAATGAAAACTTGAATTTTGAACCTGGCCACAAAAATTGATTGAATTCGAATGTTCTATGAAAATAAAAATGTGCACTAATTCAAATTTCCTTTTTAAATATAGAGTGAACGATTAAAGAAGTTCGAGTTGCTATAGACGACTGTACATGTCGAAGGTGAAAATGCCGCGATTTTAAACACAAGCCGTTTAAAATCGCGGAGGTCATTTTGAATGAGCATAAGAATCTATGTTTAAGTAAGTTCCTTTTGGTATATAATTGGTTACTGTAAAAACAAACGTGTCAATAATGAAGCAATAAACTTCACTTGAATCATAATATCATAACATCATAGGACATCTCACACATTCTTCCACATCCACATCCGATCCCAAACCAGACAGAGCCTGTATTATGGTAACTAGACAACTGATATGCATACTTATATATTTTTAAATACATACTTATATAGATATTTGACATCCATACACAGAACAAATGCCTATGCTCATCGCACAAATATTTTGTCCTAGGTGGGAATTGAACCCACGACCTTTGTCTTTGCAGTCAGGAGCACTAACCACTACGCCAACAAGCCAGTCAAACTTGAATGATGAACTCATGACCAGACTAGGTATGTCGACTATATTCTTCCGTATATGCGATACAAATTGCAACGGGAAGCGTCCTATTTCCAGATTCTATTACCCCGCAGGCTGTAAGCGTTTGACATTAGAACAGCTATGCTATGTATTTATTAGAACTAGGGTATGCCTTAATTATAAATATATTTTATCGCATTCTGTGTACAAATATAAATTAGTTGTTATGAAATAAAACAAAATACTGACTGACATTTATAATTCATAAATACACATATGGATACAGAGTATGCTACACAATTTAGTCGATCCGATTAGACTAGTTTAATTATAGGAAAATGCCTATGTACAGAGAAGTCGAATTCCGGGGGTGTAGTCGAGTCTCGTTTGTGTCCCCCCGCTAACAACTTCAAAACTACGAAATTCGTTTTGGCTACTTTGAGGAGATCCGATACCTGCAAATAAAGAACTATAATTAAAAACAAACAGTATAAATAAAAACAAATTAGGTCAACCTCAACCATTAAGGTCCAAGGATAGAAGATGTTTTAAAGAAAGTAAATAAATTTGTGATGTGAAAGGAGTTTTATAGAGCTCTGTGGAGAAGCATTGATATATATTCTATGCCATAATAGTGATGTGGTAACATTACCATGTTCCGTATGGATGTCAATGTAGAGAAATAACTAAGCACAGAGGTATCTTATATCTCTAGGTATCTTTCACATCAGAGATAAAGTATAGTATGCTTTTTAACTCAAATACTGAGTAGCACTGAACTACTGTATTCTCACTGCCACATAGACGGTTTTTCTTTATTTTGCTTTATTTTGCTCTTCACAATATAAAGAAAAATTAAAAAACTCGCCTCTAGAAAAATGAACTAACGATGTTTTGATACACTATGCCATCTAATGACACATTTCGATTTCTAATGACTTAGTGTATGGGACACTCGCACTGCTGAGACCCAGACATATCTGTATTTGTCAAAATCAGTTGATCCTTTTAAAAGTTCCAAGGAAAAAATGATTCAGTTCCGTAAAATCATACATACATGTACACAGATCAGAAACATACCATGTTAAGATGGCAAGATTAATTAATCTATGTTAGAGGTGTCACATTAATATTATTCTCATGGTGATAATGTTCAAAACGAATGTTACCTCTTGATCGGGTGTTGTAATAGTTTCTAATAGAGATCGCGCCTGCTGAAAATGCTTACAACCGCCCAAATATAGGATTACTGGATTTTCATACCTGGAATTTCAAATGAATATGTTAATTAACATAGAAAATAGGGTAATATATCATCACATGAACATAATTCTAAATTAACGTATCCACTATAAAAAGGTAATAAATATGCAGACAGTGTACCATGCAGTCACACTGATATTATAAATATGATATTAACAGCCTCATAGGCCTACGCTTTACAAAACGAAGGTGTGGTTTCGAATCCCGCGGAGGGCAATGACTTTGTGTTGCAGTTCCATAGTTGGGTTAGGGGATTATGGGCTGATCACCCGATTGCCTGAAAAGTAAGATGATCCATGCGTCGGATGGGCATGTTAAATCAGTCCCGGCTTTTTGTCAACGTCATCTAGCGGTGGCTGGGAAAAGTCGTTAATTAGATGTCGGTTTAATGTCATCGTCTCTGCGCCTGATCTCTCTTCCCGGTCGTATCGGTTATCGGTCCCATCGAGCTATGAGAGTAAAGAAGGAAACTTCCTTCTACACTCACTCGTGTACCTGTATCCGCGCAAACGCTTTAGCACCATAATATCCTGCGCACTTGGCTGACCTCTTGTAGATTGACCGCCGTAGTCGGAATCGGTCGGGGTGACATTAGCATAAATTTTATTTATGAGAGTGAAGGTGACATTGCCAACATTTAAATCTTGGTCATCTATAAGCATGAACAACATATGGAAGCGGCTTAATTTCCCTTAAACGTAAGGTAATCGTTCCAGAGTTCCAGAAGTAATTCGATGGTTGATTTGGATACGTACTTTGTCGGCTGGGTCATTTCGCAGAACTCGTGGTAGTGCACTTGCGGAGGCGTAAGCACTGAGAGGGGGGCGAATCGATATTTATAACGCACGGCCTCATTATCGAACTCTGAGTCCGGCTGGCGGATCTTGCCTTGCAGTTTGAACGCCACCAAGGCCTGTAGAAAATTAATTATTAGTTGCAGTCAACTAGCACTTATTTAATTTAATTAATAAAATTACAATAAAATATATCATATGACATAATCCAGTTCATAATATTACTTATAGATAAATGTATACTGTTTACAGGAGTGTAAACATCATCTTCTTAATAATCAGTCTTTATGTTCTATCAACTTATTTATTAGTTTATTATTTAATTATAACGCCTTTTAAGGTCTATTTTATATATTTAAAAATGACAGAAGTACTTGTAATAGCCTATTTGGATGAATATATTTTGATTTGATTTTATTTGTTTTTTATGGAGTAGGCTAACAAAAGAAGTGACTCATCTGATGGTAAGTGATCACCGCCGCCCTTGGACATTTGCAACATTAAAGAACTTGCAAATGCATTGCCAGCCCTTAAGGGGGGAATTCTTGAAAGAGGGAAGAGAGGGGACAGGGGAAACAGAGCGGGGCGGGAGAGAGGGAAAGGGGCTTAAGGAGAAGATGGAACGTGCGGGAGGGAGAGGGCGGAGAGTGATAGAGGGAGGAAGAAGAAGGAGGAGATAGGCCACCGGCCACCTCACTCACTGGACAAAACACAGAAGTAACAGTTGAGTTTCTCGCCGGCTCTTCTCAACATAACTGCATTCCGAGCCGGTAGTAACTTTCTCACGAACAAAATGTCAAAATGACACAAAATGTGAGGTCGTGGTACTTATCCAGCTCGAGCCGGACAGTAGGAACAGCTGCGTGGCTCAACCACCGTAAGATAGATGTGTACAGATGAATGTAAGGAGTCCACCCACCTTGTAGTAGCCGCCGCACATGTTCTGCAGGACTTGGCACATGAGCCCCTCGCGGGCGTAAGGGCGCGTCCGTTTCTTCTGTTTGCGCGCCGAGTTCCGCTTGGAGTCGCGACGCGCGTTCTCGCCCGCCAGCCCCTCGGCGCGGCCTAAGGCGGACAAGAGCCAGCCGTATAGAAACTCGTACAGATACCTGGGGAACGCATACATTCAACGTTAATCGACATAAGATAAATTAAAATGCTTGTAAAATCTTTACAACTTGTACGATAACCTTCTAAGCTATTCATCTTTATCTATTTTTTTACCTCACTTTGTTTTGCTTTTTTTATTTTGCGTAAGATAAGTCGACCGTTGCGAATAATCCCCACATAACAAAAAAGAAAAATTAGGCTGGAGGATTACAGGCAACATTGCTTTTTATATCGGTACTGGGAATTGGGAATGCAGTGGAACTAAATCAAGCAAAGTATAAAGAAATCTTACTAAGTTGAATGTTAGATTATTGTGATTCATTGTTAATGCATTTATAGTTATAGTATTTCCTATTTTAATCATACATAAAGTTATTACTATTCAGACTGGCCCGTTACTGTTGTGGTTAGTGCTCCTGATTGCAAAGCAAAGGTTGTGGGCCCGATCCCTACCCAGGACAAAAGCTGCAATGAGCAGAGGTATTTGTTATGTGTCTGGGTGTTAATTTAGATAACTATAAGTAATATATATTTAAAAAATATTTATATTGGTTGTCCGGTTACCATAGTACAGGCTCTGCCTAGTCTAAGATCAGTTCTGGCAATGTGTGGCATGTCCCATGATATTATTATTAAAAATGTAATATTTTTAACAGCACCAATTTATACCAAAATAAGAAAGATGTTCTTGCCATACATTTTGACAGGCCCGTTGGTGTAGTGGTTAGTGCTCCTGACTACGAAGCCAAAGGTCGTGGGTTCGATTCCCACCCAGGACAAATATTTGTGTGATAAGCATGGGTATTTCTTCTGTGTCTGGGGTGTTAATTATCTATATAAGTATACATTTAAAAATATATAAGTATGTGTATTAGTTGACTGATCACCACAACAGGCTCTGCCTAGTTTGGGATCAGATGGCAGTATGTGAAATGTCCCATGATATTATTATTATTATTATACCACTTATGAGCCATATGCTATTAATGGAGTTACCTGCCTGGAGCCATGGAGCCTTACCAAAATATGTAGTGGTACTCATGCACGCTGTACAACTCGAGCTCTAAGCCGGCGAGAAGATAGGCGATCATGACCCTCAGCACATGGTACAGCACCCACGTGCCGAAGCAAGCACGTGGCGCCCCTCCGCCGCAAGCCCCGCCCACTAACGCATCCACGCTCTCAGCCTTTGCAAAAAAGTGTCAAAGTTTGTTGAAGTGTCTATATAGCGTATTAGCACTAAACCCTATAAAGTGTGTGTATGTATATATTGGTTGTATAAAAATACTTATACAAGAAATATATACATACACACACATTAAGTTGTCTAATAAAATGTCTATTGACAAACCTGTAATTGATGGTTAATAGTGCTTGTTTTACAGCCTACTTGAATAAATATAATTTGATTTGATTTGAATAAATCTTATATTCGGAAATTACATAAATTGTGTGTGTTATAAAAAAAACGTGTGTTGTAAAACCTAATTTTCAATTATTTAACACCAAGGGTCGCTCCCTTGGTGTTAAATAATTGAAAATTAGGTAGGAAATTTGTGTGGTCTATATATTTATTCTTTTTGCGTTCCTCTGCCATTCAATTTCACTTTATTGCAATGAAACTTCCCTAGTCAAGAGAAAAGTTAAACACAAACACCTTTTCATTTATGTGCTATACATACAAGAAACAGTTGTTAAAAAAGCCTTTAGTATAAAATCCCATAAGACTTAATAAGAAAATTATTTAAATTTTTCAATTTCATCTGACAAGCAAGGTAAAATGATGAAGTAAGTGTCAACAAGTGTTTAATTTGTTTCTTCTAAATTCATTAAAAAGAAACTTGTCACCTCTTCTTGTAGAGCCGCGAACTCGTCCAACAGCATAGCAAGCTTGTCACGTTGCCGGGCGCGATTGTATCCGCACACTTGCACCAAAACCGCAAAGGGACGGACGCATCGCAACAGGAAATTCTCGACGTACTCACGAGCCTGTGACATTTGTTATTTAATTACTTTTTAATACTCAAATCATTACATAATTATCAAAAGTACAGGGAACAATAACCAATATTATAAATGCGAGTGTTTCTTAGTTTGTCTATTACAGGGCAACAGTTGATGATTTTCAGCTTAGTTTATTGAGATGGAGTGACATAGGCTAAGCTATTTTTTACCTCTACAAAAAAATATGACACGAAATTAATGCTAGCGAGTGTTTGGACAAGATTTGGTTCGGAATTGGAGTTTGTTATTAAAGTTACGTAATACGTAAGTTTTATGTTTTTCTATAAATAAAAATCTATTTTAAATATTTGTTCCACGAAAACTGTGTAAAATAAGGCCCTAGCTCCTATCCAAAAAGCTTGAGCTTTTAAAGTACTGAAATCTAATTATTTTAGGAGCCATAGTTTGGCCACCGTGGTTTTAGTCTTGCAACGCAAAACCTGATTAACCTGATCACTTGTTGGAATTTCTCTTTTCAAGCAATGATCTAAATGTCATTCGATCACTTGCAGACGCAACGAAATATTTATATTCAAACACATTATTTTTGTACAATAATGCAAGACACCTTACACTTTCTTAGAATGTCACCTGTGGAGAAGAAGCAGCCGGAGACTTTGGTGTGAGAGCTGGCGGATTTACAAAGCTTCTGATGGACTCCCTTAATATCTCTACAAAGGGATGAGGAGGCCGGGACTGTCCGGGGGGCGAGTTCAGAACGCTCTGTGCCATAGAGGCCGTAGTGGCCGGCGACGGACTCAGATAGAGCAACTGTAGAGCCGACCTGGACAAAATGCACGCCCGTTGACGGCTGAACTCCATGAAGAAATCCTGAAAACCAGCGAAAGATCATACTTCAGTTACTGGTTTACTTTATTTTTTATTAATATTCATTACACATAGGCTAATAAGAATTTTTTTTAGAAAAAGAAAATATGAAGAGACAAGCAAGTAATGATAACATAGAAACAAAACAATTGCCCACTATTATTAACCAGTAGAATTCGGCGGAATCTGCAAGTATGCTATCACAAAAACCGTATAGTTCAGCCCCCTCCCTCCCCCCCATTTACCAGGGCCGTGTGGAAGTTGGTGCAAGACGTGATCTTCCACGCGTGCCTCAGCCTGGCCACCAGTTCGTCGAAGTACTGTAACGCCTCGGCGCGTGGCTTGATTCGCGTATACCGTGGGAATGTTGGAGGCAGCAAGCGTTGGTTGATCATCGGCTCAAATCCCATTGGATTTGGTGAATCAGCTGTGACAAATAATTGTACAATTCAGATAATGTATATTAAAGAATTTATCCTTTAGAAATCTGAAACATTTTGTTAGATTCATCAAATAGGTAATTAATGGTGCCTTGTAAATATCAAATAGACTTTACTTACAGTTCTCCACTGGTTGGGTTCCTTTTCCTGATGTCTTCACAATAACCTTCATCAATTCTGAGCAACCATTTAGTAATGCCACGCAATCTGCCCCTGAAAAGAGGCTTCCAGAGTCTCTCTTCGTTATGAGCAAGAGAGCTTGATAGAACATCCGCGTGAAACGAATCCTAACTGCCAAAGCGGTCCATAGATTATTTGTCTGTAACAATACAATCAGCTTTGTGTGGCATTAAAATACAATTTTATAATTAAAACATGTTAAAATTTATGAATATGTTAAAGAGGTATTTTATAGACATTATTACAATTGTTTAATTTTATAATTAGTACATTTAGATAAATACAAAAATCATTTTGAAAAGTACAAAAATATGAAACAACTATTACAAACTTCTTCATCATAGCTCCTAGCTTTTTTGTTTAGTTCCTCTTCTTGTTCTCTTAGCAATGCAATGCATTTTTGCTCGCTGACCTCTGAGCTAGCATCATATGCGTTGCCCGGTTGCGGGCTTGAGCCAAGACGGTACTCATAACCCATTGGCAAAAAATCTTCTTCTTCGAAAACTTGAGCTCTGAAAAAGAATACTAATTAAACAAAAATAAACACATATGTATGTCATAAATCAATATTATTATTTTTTTATTTATATACAGACCAATAAAATATAAGGATTGTGAATACATAAACCATTAAACCGTTAAAAAAAATCTGCATGTTACAATAATTGGGCATTGTTTATAAATGAAAAGACATCAATTGAATACTGACAAGACATCTTTTAATATAAAATATTTGTTGAAAGAATTTAAAGACAAAAATCAACATGCCTTTTAACAAATAGAATTATTCAGAGTTGCTTGAATCCTAATAAATTAAAAAATTCTTAATATTAATTAATTAAAAAATTTCTCAAAACGGCAAATCTGTACAGGTCTTTAAACCAATCTTGACAATAATAATTGATAAATATTTTCATAAATCTCTCATTATGCAACCTTGAATTTAAGATACTTTAAAATATGTGATATGATACAAATAACTTACTTATTGATACACTCTCTGATACAATCCAATAACTTGTAGACTGCAATACAGTATGCTTTAAGAGTTTTGTTTAAAATGGAATGAGGTTGGTGTAAGTAGAGATTGGTAAAGACAGTCTGTGCAAGTGAATGACCTTCCAACCAGGAGACAATGCATGACATTGTGGCATCTATGATACCTATGAGTTCATTGGGCTCGAGTTCATCAATTTTTAATTTACCACACTGCAAATAAAAAACAAAACCAGGTGAAAAAAAACAAGCACTTGTATCTTTACCCATTCTAATAACCATCTATTATTCTGATACTGGACGTGCCCACATTACACTAAGCTAGTTCCATAAATGAAAAGTTTGAGTCCTGTCAAATACTTCATTCAGGCTATTGTGACAATATTTGATAGTGATGACCGGAATTTTTAAAGATTCATTTACAATAATGATATGTCAACAAACAAAATAAATAGAATTATATCATAATCAGCATTATCATCACTAACATTTTAAATTGAAATTGGCATCAACAGCTGAGATATAACATTGTTCCTATCTGCTTGAGATCGACAAAAATCAACAATTTTTTCCAAATTATGGTAATACACAAGTGACCATAATTCTAATATGTAATATATGATAACTGAAATAAAATTATAGTCTCATCTTCATATATTTTAAAATGAATAAACTTGATAATTAATTATAAGATTATAATAAATCTTTTACACAATAAATACAAACAACACCAACTATTTATAATACATACAGCAACAGCTTGTTGAAAATTTAAAGGTTTTGGATTGCCTCGATTACAGAGCATTCCAGCGTCCATCTTTGGGTCCATCATCTCGATGGCAGACATGGCTTCAAACAATCCAAAAAGATGGCCATCATGTAATAATTCACCTAATTCAAGATCTGAAAAAAAAAAGCAAGTGTTAAAAAGAAAAATATACAATATGTGTATTTATGAACTAAACAATTAAAAATGTTGCTAAGTTCACCAGGTTTTATTTAAATTAAGTGACAAAATAATATAATATGGTAAGCAACATGCCATGCAGTATCTGATGAGTGAAGTATTGTGCATTTCACTCATCAGATACCCAAAGATACAGAAATGATAGTAAATAAATTTGCAGTACATTTCAATATATGGAATAAATTATATGTTAGTTTCAAACCTAAAAATTACCTTGAATATATTTAAAAAAGTCTGACGTTATGTCAACCCAATTATATGTGACTTCAGGGGCAGTAGGTAAAGAATCCATTGTCCTGTAAAAAACATACTATTTAAATATACTACGAACAAAAACTAAAATTGTTAACCATGATGCTATACAAATATTATGTATTTACACCAAATATTCTATATGTAATATATTGTATTTATACTATTTAAATAGCATAATATACTATTTAAATACATAATATAATGCCGAAATCTAGTTAATTTGACCATAGAACCAGTTTAGCATTAGTCACATAGATGCCCACAATCTGCCCAAGTTTTAGTTTCATTCAGAATTTGAACATATTCAATACTTATACACAAATATCACACATGCATAATATTCACAGAAGCTTCTTGTGCAGTTTTAAGACAATAAGCAAAAGTTTAAGCTTTTATCTTTTTCCACATAACAGTACATACCAATATATACAACTGTAGTTTTCTTGATTATTGATCATTTTACCCTTGCATCTAATTTGTGGTATATAATTCTATAAATAGTTTTAATTAAAAATGTGTGGCAAAAATTATATTTTCCCCTTTTTTTTCTTTGATTTAGAGTGATGACAAGCATGGCATAAGGCACCATCCTAATACTTCATGTAATATTTAATTAATATGTCAGTGCCACTTACATGTTCCAAATTAACTTAACAGTTTAAAAGTCTGGTGGGCTCTGAACTGCAACTTTTCATGACAAGGTCTCTACGCCCAATATTTTTCTGAAAACATGGATCTTTAATTCGGAACACAAAAATCTTTGCCAAATATTTCTTTATTTATAATAAATAAATAAAAAAATTAATATTGTACAGAGAGACTAGAGAATTTATTTGAAATTGGTGCACATTAATGACATAATGCCAATAATGTGATCAAGTCAAGAAATCATAAATAGTAGTATGTTTTGAAGTAAAAATAAATCCTATTGATAGAAATAAAACTGAAACAATGCCAAAATCCCATGTGACAAGATACCAGAAAATTGATGTCAAACATATAATTGTAGCTCAAAGTGAGTTTACGTGCAAAGCAAAATTAATAAAGTATATAATATATTTAGTGTTTATTCACAAAAGCTTTTTAAAACACATCTCTATTCATTTAACATTTATGAAAATAAGACATTATATGCAAAAAACTTTAATCTAATAAGTTTCCAAATAAAAGGCTGGCTAGAATAAAATTCCTGGACATAACATAATTTTTCATAATTTGATAGAAAAACAAGTACAAATAGAAATAATTGACATTGGTGACGGGTTTACTTCACAATGCCTTTGCAAAATATGAATTTTAAAGAATATTTTTAATATATTTTTCTTAATTAGACATTCCAATAAAGTTAAGAAAGTCTATTAAACAATAAAGTTACAGTAATAATCTGATTGGAACAATATTAAAAAGTAAAATTGGGTTATTGTTTTTAATTGATTTTTAACTCATATCAACAATTACAACACTTGTCCAAATATGTTGTAGACATCGACATGTACTGCGATTATATATGAGAAAATAAGATCGTATTAAGTACATGTATCCCATATGTATTCCAGTGGGAATGTATATATCACAAGTTATTACTTTACATTATTTTACCATGTCTTTTATAACATATATATTGAAATTTTGTTACTAACATTTCTAAGCAGTTAGAAAGATGCGAATAAATACAGAGTTAACATACAGTACACCACAATCACTTTAGTTATTAAATACAACGAAGAAATTGTTGTTCATGCTGCCACACTGTACTAACCCGTCACCATCGTAATAATTATAATTTTCGCTCATTTTAAAATCAGAGGTATAAATTAAAATTTGGAAAGATGAAATAAAAAGAATTTACCATTTAATTTAAACCCTATTATAGTACAGTAAACTAAATTCATTGAATACGCCCGCTTTTACCTATTTGACAGTCATATCTTGATTGTCTACTGATTTAAGCAGACAAAAATAAGACATACCATATAGACATATTATCGATTTTAAGTTAACTTTCGAATATCTATAAAATATTGTAACAGAAGTATCAAGTTAGCCAAATGTTTTTAATTGAAATCAAAAGGTAAAAAATCATCGTCATTTATACATTTTGTTCATTTGTGCTACTACCGGCTCGGAATGCAGTTCTGTTGAGAAGAGCCGGTG
>DWHO01003350.1:0-12108 GCA_018247575.1 Eurytides lysithous rurik | reverse complement strand
TGACTTTGTGTTGTTGTTTCTTAGTTGGATTAGGGCATTACGGACTGATCACCCGATTGCCTGAAAAGTAAGATGATGCGTCGGATGGGCATGTCAAAAGTCGGTCCCGGCTTCTTATCGACGCCATCTAGCGGTGGCTTGGAGAAGTCGATAGGTCGTTTTAATGTCACCGTCTCTGCGCCTTACCTCTCTCCGGACGTGTCGGTTATCCGTCCCATCGGGTTATGAGAGTAAAAGGAAGAGTGGATGCACCTGTGTCTGCGCAAGCGCTTGTGCACTATAATATATCCTGCGCACTTGGCTGATCAGTTGTAGATTGGCCGCCGTGGCCGGATTCGATCGGGGGGACATTATTATTTTTATTATATAAGATGTTCTATCCCTATAAGTAATTAAAATATCGACGGTAGAAAGCGATTTTGTCGTATCTCGAAAACCTCGAAAATCCATCAAGTAGTAACTTTAGGGTATTCTAGTTAACTGGGCCAAAAAAGGTTTAAGGTTAAGAAAAATAATACATATATGGGAACAATACATTCCAAATTTCAACTTTCTATCCTTATAAATTTATGAGATATATTTTTGAAGCCGTTTTTTTAGCTGTGGTGCAAAGGTGGATTTTTCGCTTTCTACCGTCGATATAATCCTTAATATTTCATAAACCGGAACAACTACGTTTATGTATTACCGCTTAAACGTAGAATGGGTGGCAATGCGGCAGTATCACCCTAGCAGGGCTTTACGATAGAGTCCTAATGCTTGGCTTGGCTTGGCTTTCGAATTTGTGTAATTTTTTTTTACATCTCTAACTTATTATCTAAGCCTTATTGGCTTTTTAAAAGCACACCAACAACAATTTTAGTATATTAGTTCTGGATTATAAAATTGAGCATGTAACTGATTGCGACTTGTTGTCCTTATTAATTTATAATTTTAACATATATTGAGCAAGTGAAATAAATCTATGTAATAACTAAGAAAAAACTGTGAAATTGTAATAGCAGCTAGCCAACTACGGCGACTTTGCAACAATTTAGAAGTGAAAACGCTGCAAGAACTGGAGCAAGACATGATAAAGCGCTCGCTGTCTGAATTGATTCTTCTAATACAAGACGAGGCTGTTACAGTTACCGAGAACAATGGGGATGTAATGGTACGCCTTGTGAATTAAGTGAGACCGCGTTTTAGGTGGCCTCAAACTCACGCTGACTAAATTTGCACTTTCTATTTATTCTAATGAATGAAATAGTGCAATCCAATTTTACGGTGGTAGAGCCACGCAGCAGTTCCCGCTGCTATATGGGCCGGCTCCAACCGGATAAGTATCCCGACCTCACAGGTAATCGGCGTAATGCTACCCTCCTCCCCTAATCCTCATCCCTCCCTCTTTCAAAAATTCCCCCCTTAAAGGCTGACTTGCTTACCATCAGGTGAGCCGTTTGCTCGTTTGTCAGCCTACTCCATAAAAAAAAAACCATACCATATAACACCATGGACGTTGCAGGGTTCTGCTATAACGGTTAAAAGCGTAGACGGATGCCTGCCTCGTGAAGTGGACGGTACGCAACAATATGAATACTTTACGCCGGTTTCCTGTCAAGTTTTGATAATTCCCTAAACCACCTGGCTCCATGCACCAAGACCTGCATGTATTTTTTGTTCCTCTACAACGAGTTAAAACTTTTACATACTTTTTGGGTGCCTCCTATTTTTTTTTGCAATATTTAGTAGGTATATATAGAAAAATGGGTGGCAAATTTACTTTTTTGGTTCTACCAATATTTGAAACCATGGGAATTTAAGACCAAACCAACGCAATACGTAAATTAAGTTAAAAAATATTACTAACAAATCGTATCATTCGTTGCACATGACAACTTTGGAAGCTGGGGGTTAATGACATTTGGTTATTGGTTTATTCGATTATTACCTTGTCAAATAAGTCGTGTAAAATATATGCTTGGGAAAAATCATACCTAAAGTATGCTTCCTATATACACTACTCCAAATGCACAAATGCGTATCACTTCGCCAGACGTAATAAACATACAAATGTATCTGTCCTTATAAATAAAAATGAAAATTTGTTTGTCTGCCATGTACGCGTAAACTATTTGTTCGATTTCGATAAAACTTCAGAGTAGACACCGCATAAGGAAGTACTATAACATTGTAAGAAGTTCTATCAATAAGTAGAAATGTGCTTAAAAATTATATAAAATATATAGAAATATATATATATGCCTTTGTAGCAGAATGCAGCACATGTTCCGCTATAAAGGCATATATTTCTATTGTAATCACTGAAAAGGGATACCTTAATCAACAGCCGACCGATTGACCTATATCTCTGTGTGGGGAACGACACCCAATCCTGCCGTTATGAGTAATCCTGACACTTACTATTAGACGCACACGTGCCTATCAAAAATGAAATCAGTGCAATAAAACTTGTTTATGAGCAGAATAACGTTCCGAAACACGTACCCTACTAAAAGATACATGACAATAATTGAGGATTGAAATAATTAAATTTCGTGTAACCCAATTCGACGACAATGTAATGAGTATCATTCTGCACATTTGCGTCAGCTCATTCGATGCGGTCGACGTAAAACGGCACGCATTCCATCTGTATAATTTGCTACGCAGAGGTACGTGGTAATTCCAACATTTATTTCTAATGGTGAAAACGAGACCGCAATTTAGAATCATAAAAGAGTGTCTCTGATTGTAATTGCTACACTTTCTACGTATTCGCTTTCTTTTCCTATGTCTATTATCACTTGTCTTAGAGGCCATCGTACCGGAACTGCAGTGCTCAAAACGTACACGAAAGTGATATTAAGTTCATATTAATTCATACCGACATGGTAGTACGACTTAACGACGCTGATCTTGAATATTTCAGGCATTTCTTTTTTATCTTGTTTATTCAACAAACATTTCTATTTTAATTAAAAGTCCGTACAACCTATATCATTAGACATGTACGAATAATTACTACAAAGAGCCTCCGCTGCACAGATAACATTAATTTTAGAAAAATATTTTTTTTCAGTTTTTATATAAACAGCTTTCTTAACAACCGTTTATTTTGCTGTTTTAAGTCCTTTTCATAGCTAAAGAAGGGTTATATACTTGGAACTGATTTAATTTTAATTTCACCATTAGTATTGTAAACCGTGGAGTGTTGAATTTCACGATTTATATTAATAAATCGTAACTTTATAGCCGTTAACCTATAAAATTGGATAATATTAACATATCACAATATTGTCTAATATTTCTTGGATAAGTTACTATCTGCGCCATACTAAGTCATAATAAGGACTAGTGAGTTCTATTGAAAAACGTTTATTTAGACGTAAAATTTACACAAGCATAGATTTAACTATTCGTTGAATATCGACACATATAACATTGGGGTAAAATAATCTGGACATAAAGATACAAAATAATAATAATAATAATAAAATAATCTAGACATAATTCAGAACACTTATTCGAGGGCCATACAATTATTTAATATAATAATTTAGCAACTGCGCCATACGAATAGTTAAACCTAAAAACCCCGTTTGTTTAATTCAGTTGTTATAATAGGGCACGACAGTGAATTATATTTTTTATTAAACTTTTCACAACAAGTCGAAAGCCTTTTGACAAGCGATACAGTCACCAGTGGTTAAAATTGATAGTTTAAAACACTGCTTGACTTTGCATTGCGTTCGTCACACAGTAATTCTTGCACATTACAGTAGGTAAGGTGTGATATTATCGTAGTATTTATAGCTTAATATTACATTGATCAATTGTATTGTAATATGACCATGTTGATGTTATATAATTATTTATAATATTTATGTAACTCGTCGCTCCACTAAACTTTTTTGAATAGATTAGTGATTTTATTTAATTATTATTCAATATGACAACTTTATGATTTGTAAAATTGACATAAGACAACAGATAATGGAGTAAAAAAAGCTTTAAGGGCTTGATTTTTGTGGCGGGATGTATTAGACAATTAATTAATCTGAAAACGTTGCAATTTGTCGTTTAAATGATAAAACCTGAGCTGATATATTGCTACTTTTCGTTTGCATAACTGTTAAGTACCTCTTCGGACGGACTCTGCTATGCCAATGCTATTAGAGGTATATTAAGGGCGGAGAGCAACATGTCTAGTTTATGTATAGCCTAGCTTTATACCATAACGTTTCACAAAAGTGGTAAGACGATGAGAAATCACACGATCATGCGCATCGATAGAACCATATAAATGTATAAAATAACTGAGCCAAGTCATCTGCCGCTATTTTGCGCCCCGATTACAACCGACGACGAAACGAACGCATCTTCATTTATAAAGACCCGTTCGACGCTCTGCTAAGTTGTTTAACCACGCGTGCTTACCGATATATTACTTACCTATATATTACGTATATATATACACTTGGAACGTAAAAATGTAAGCTTTTTAAGAATTTTCTCTTCTGTAAAACTATATTCCAATATGTAATTTACACCATTATATTAATACAGTTACAAATTGTTATTTTAATAATATTTTGTAACATTAAGTAAGAAACTATTATCGTTTTGAGGAAAAATATAGCCTTACAAAGGAATAACCTGAAAACTGCGTTACCATTTCGTTAACTTTACCATGCCTGACAAAAGCTAAACTTTACTATACTTGTTTATTAAAATCTCATTATTTATAATTTCTTTATTCATTAAAAAGCGCTTTTCCACGTAATAGTAGGTATTATAGTATTTTCGAAAGTTCCAAGACAAAGCCAACTGCGTTGTCCCAGATCTTTCCGGGCCACTGTCACACAAACAAGCCACAAAAAGAAGCAAACACACGGACGGCTTTTGTTTACTTATTTCTTATTTTTGATGGATGACGGCGAATGAACTGTTAAACTAAATGAAAGTTATTCAACGTTAAGCAGTTAAACTTTAGCTATATGAACATTAAATTTTGTTCCAAACTATTTAAATCGAATAAAATATTATGCTATTGTCAAATTATGAGGAAGTTTAAATCAGAAGAAGGTGTTATGAGAAATATTTAATTATTAAGAGACAGAAGCACTAGACATTCTTATAGAAATGTAACATTTCGATTAAATGGGACAAGATTTAAAAACATATTGACTTGACTGGTGGTTAGTGCTCCTGACTGCAAAGCCAAAAGTGGGTTTGATTCTCACCCAGGAAAAAATGTTTGTACGATAAGCAGAAGCATTTGTTTTTTGTATGTATGTTATTTATCTATATAAGAGTGTATTTTAAAATATATAAAGGATGTATATCAGTTTTTGATTACCAAAGTGCAGGCACTGCCTATTTTGGGATCAGATAGCAATGTGCGAGATGTTCCATGATATTATTAATATTACATTGTTAATATTAGTATATTATATATTAAACTTTGTCACAAAATATAACCTTTCGGTGGAGCAGAGAGATTTTGAGGTAGGAACTTAAAAATAAAATTAAATAAAAATGCTAATAAATATAATAAAATAAATATAACATGCATATTCATACA
Source organism: Eurytides lysithous rurik (assembly GCA_018247575.1). Classification (NCBI taxonomy): domain Eukaryota; kingdom Metazoa; phylum Arthropoda; class Insecta; order Lepidoptera; family Papilionidae; genus Eurytides; species Eurytides lysithous. Next base: position 6,542 of record DWHO01003350.1, on the reverse strand, counting down.
CAACGACTAATAAACATATATATCGTTACAACAACTGCCACAACACGATATCGCATAATGATGAGGCGTTTGATATCCGTAGTCGCATTGGAATAGCGTAACACGGATTCTGTTACTCTTGGAAAGCAGAGCGTTAAGTGCGGCGTGGCGTTGCGAGCCTCAGGAACTTCAGTTAAATCTCAAAACATCACACATCATCACAGCTTTGACAGTCAGCTCCCGTAGGTGAGCACGGCCTAGATTAGTGGTACTCAACCTTTCTTATTTCTTTAATAGGGGCCACAAACGCGTGTTAGTCGTTGGGGCGCATAAGTGAATAAATGAAAAATAAAATAGATAATGTTACAAACAGAATTAAACAACTATGAACGGATTCATCAAGTATATTTTAACATTTTTGTCATGTCCTGATGTTTCGGAAACTTTGCAGTGTCCGTGATCACAAGCGGTTGTTTAATTTAAATTGTTAGATCTTAATAAAAAACCAATGGGCCGACCATAAAAGCTCGGAGGGCCGCAGGTTGAGTATACCTGCCCTAGATGCTAAGTGTGCCTAATACTACTACTAATTACTTATCATGACGCTCGCATTTAGGGTATTATATTCAACAAATTATATCACAAATTATAACCAAATAAATATAAAAGTAGTTAAGTAGAGTATTATTAAATAAAACAATCGACAACTGAAAAGCTCTACTCGTGAGTCCAAATCACACTATTACTACAATACCTTGAAATACTGTTAGCTGCATAGATCAGACCTTTATTAATTGTTAAAAAATTGTCGGTCAGCCTAAGCTTACTATGATATTACGACTGTAATGTACGATCCCAGTACGACCTGTGGCCATGAACCATCGAATCTGTTAAGTATTCGAAACGTAGGCAATTAGAAATTGAAACACGATAAAATCCTCAAATTTGTTTTATTTTATAATATGAAGTATTCAAGCAAACAAATGCATTTACATGTTAACCATCTCCCATTGATCAAACACGCTTTGGTATTTGATACGCATTTATTAATTTTTTTTATTTATTTATTTCCTTTACCATCAGGCGTACTTGCGAGCATGAGATTTGCTCGCCTCTTCATTTTATTTCCAACAAATTATACAATATTCCAATTCAAAACAAATTTAAGTAGGTGAAATCGATAAAAGACTTTTGTTAAAGAACAAATCCCAATAATCTTGTTCTAGCACCTTTGCTAAAGTTTACAAATTGAATGTATGCTGGCCATCATCAATGTATCCTAAAACATTGGGATAAAAATTAAAGGCAAAGTCTATCTGGAGAAATATAATTATTATTCATAATCAATAATAATCTTTCAGTCAATGAACTATGCAATGTTTTACCAAAGCCATTCGCGGTGAGCAAAGTTTTGTCGATACATCAGAACGATAAAGTGAAAGTTTAATACTATCGAAATTTAAAAACAGTAAAGAAAGTTCGGCTAAAATATTACTTAATATATTGTTGTAAATTGAGTTTACTATATGTATATAGTAGTATATAGCGTTGTGCAAGATGCATTAACACTTCATTTTATTATGTTTTATAATTATTATTTTAAATGAATTTTATGTAACTTAAATAATACTGTATGAGTTGTAAGTGTAAATGGCTTATGCCGTTCTTATACCTATAAATAAATAAATAAATTCATTCTACCCATTTATATATAAGTTAAACAGACCTTATATTATGTCCTATTTGTTGGTTTGAAATCTTCCCGATCAAAACCAACACTTGAAAAGTACCCCAATGCTAAAACTATCTTTGGGCAGTTGCCTATCAGTTACATAACTGAGCAGACGTTGTTTAAAGGTGCAAACACTTACGTATACGTATATCGGTATATTTAAGGCCATGGGTATGTGATATGTTAGTTATATATTGATACCGTAATAATGTTAATACCCATATTTGCTGTGCCCATACTGAGTTCATAAGGTTATTTATTTTTAGTACAACCATTTAAGATATGTACATTGTGAAGTTGCAAATAAAGAATAAATAAATAAATAAAAGACAAACAAGTCGTGCGCTTGACAGGAAGTGACACTCTTGTCCATAACTACAGTGTCGCATAGAACCTTCTGGGCCCTCTGCTGTGCTGTTCCGCCGGAGGTTTAGAATCTTATAGATATAGATCAGAGATATAGAGACAGCGAGATCTCTGCACTCTGCATCCAGTGCGGATTGGCTTCACATATCTATCACACGTCAATGGTAAATCATTTGGTTGATTTACCACGTGATCGTGTTGTTAATTTCAAATTAACGAACTCATCGGTGCCGGTATCGGGATTTGAACTCAGATCGCTTCAGTATATTGAATTAAAACCAAGTGCACGGAAACTGAGCTACCACGGCTTTCATAAGAAATTCATCGCCGATTAATACCTAGCAATGGCATGATGGTGAACGTGTCAAAGAGCCCTACCACCACATGACTTCGGATTAAAACGAGTCACGTAAGTCTGCGCAGTGACCTAGTCGGACGTAACTGTAGTCAACGTGCCGAGGCTTCGCTGACCGCGGCGTCTGGGTCAAGGTCAGGGGCCCATCCGAGCGGTGACGTCATCGAGGGGCAATGCCCGATCGTCCCACTAACTGACTTGCTCGTGTCGTCATTTATTTATCTTTAACAAGTCACTGGCTACGTTTACTAGCATATTATATTAACTTCTAAGCAAACAAATTTTATAACTTCGTTTTCTAACCTACAGTATGTACGGAAACCGCTCATAAATAGCCTGCTTTCCCTTTTAACTTAAAAGAGATGTTATTTAATGCATAATATTTTTTTCTTTTCATAAGTGATTGGTTCTTTCAAAGATTACTAATATTTAACAGTAACATCGTCTTTCTAAGATAAATGTAGATTAACGTTTCCCTTAGAATATTCACATTAACTGAACGACACTTTATGAGAGTCGTTGGAGTTGAAGCTAACACGCTTCCTGTGTTAAGTAAGGCCGTCTAAGCCGATAGTAAGGCGGCCTAACGAAGCGGATGCGAGAAAGTGTAACGGGACAAAATCGTGATCCCGTGCACGGTAAGCGGCAGGGCTGCTACAAATCATTCGTTATTTTTCTGTATATACACATCATTACTAAGTCGCTATGATGTGAAGGAATGTATGTATTATGTGAAATCTTGAATAATGTATCCACGAATAGAATTTGTTTAGCGTAAATATAAACATCTAACAACTGTTTTATTCAAATAACTTTTAACCTATTCGCTGCTAAGACTATTATTAAATTATGAAAAGAAAATATTAAAGCATGGGAATTTATGTTATGTGGTGTTACCACACGAATTATTTCTACAGTAATTTTCCTATAACTGGTACGAAATTTACCGTTTTTATTTTCCAAAAAAAAACATGATGGTAAAAGAAAGAATAGAATTCTTTCCTTAATTATACAAAGGGGAATAATCCAATGAAACGGAGTAGACCACGACTACTACAAGGAATTAATTTCCGGAAAAAATTAATTACATTATTACATCGTGATATTAACAGCAAATTATCCTCCAAACCAATTCGACAAAGGTTAGCAATTATTCAGCCCTGACTGAATAACACTGTAATGAGTTTGTACGGTATAAGACCGCATTCCAACGGCTTTCCTAGCGCCACACAATTCCGACCTGTCCGTTTGTTTACAAACCTACTTTAGCAGAGAACAGGTTCGGATCTCACCGGGTCATTATAGAAACCTTTCAAGTTGGGACAGTAAGTAACTAAATTATAAGATGAAATAACTTTTCGTGAGATGGCAACGAACGGGCTAATATTCAGTGCTGGTCATCATTGCCTGCTCATAGACAGTGGTTTTTTAAGTAGGCTGACAAACGAGCAAGCGGCTTACCTGATGGTAAGTAATCACCGCCGCCCATGGACATGTGCAACATTGCAGAACGTGCAAATGCGTTGCCAGCCTTTAAGGCAAGGAATTTTCGAAAAATGGTGGGAGAATGAGTGAGAGGGAGGGAAGAGAAGGGAGGGAGCTAGAGGAGAGAGAGGAAGGAAAGGGATGGATTTAGAGGTAGGGAGGGAAGTGAGAGAGGTAAAAGGGGAGAGAGGGGGATGGGCCACCAACCACCTCCCTCACCGGACAAAACGTGGAAGCGAAAACACTCATACACCGGTTTCTGATGATGTTTGATGAGGTTGTGGTATTTATCCGGCCTATTCAGCAGCGGGAGCAGCTGCATGGCTCTACCATCGCTTAGCAACCTACGACTGATCGAGCGATCTTTATGCTTAGTATTTACTATATTTTTTTTTATTCATGCATTTGGGGACAAGTTACACTTTCCAATACTAATACATGAACTCATAATTTAGTTAACACTGTGACACGTTCGTCAGCCAGATATGAGTGATGGCATTGTAATGCTCAAATCTGCTACAGCATGTAACAACAATTGAATACATTGAAGAGTTAAAGGTGAATATTTAAATAGTTTTATACGTTCAATAGGTTAATTAATTATTGACTTATGTGTCTTTATTTTACAAATTAAAAAAAAAATTCCTGAGGAATAATTAAGTGGTAATTAAACTAAGTATTATAACATTTTATTTGCCGCATCCTCCACTTTATGTTTCGACGTCACATCATCTACACTACTCCTTAAAGTAAAGACTTTAATATATAATATTATAATAACTATTTTAAGACTGTCGTGTATAATGTAATAATTTTAAGAAAGTGATCGGAAAAACCGCAACACCATTAAGATTAAAAGCAACGGGTAGACTTTAATGTCGTAATAATTTTCTTATACGTCCTCGACCCCAAAAAGAAGAAAGTTTTGTGTGGATATCCTTGCGTAGGATGGTCGCAGTAACGGTACTGTGGATGGATTCGCTGCTACATACGGGCGGTGGTCGCACGGCGCCAGACTTATAAATAATGGTTCTGACCTAATGAACTCGGTGAGATAAATTTTAGCAGCAAATTCTTACTTTCACATTTTTATTATTTACGGTTTTCTCAAGGCTTCCTCCTTAAAATTTAGGCCATAATGAATAGCAAAGTGAGCTCATAGCAGTAAGCGAAACCCATATCAGTAAAATGTCGCCCAAAGATAGTGACATTAGCGAATTAGTAAGTAGAGTTTTGATACGAAGATATCATAGATTGAAAGAACAAAATTATATAGGCTTGCATTTGAGACCACAGCACTAAAGATATCGGTCGCACGGATGTAGTCATGCCCGTAGGCAGTGGCGGTACTTCCATACAAGCCCAAAAGCCCGGCTTGCTCTACTAAGGTGTAAAATATCTAAATTTGAATTAGCATATGATTCTTAAAATAACTTATGGCTTTGGCTCTTGGCTTTTGGGCTTGTATGGTAGTACCGCCACTGCCCGTAGGAGGTATGAGTTATTTGACATCACGTGAATTATTTGCCCGATTTCCATCTTTGAAAAAAAAATATTATCATTTAGTACCATATCTACGAATTTAAATAAGCCGAAAGTGGTTTACCTTTTTTTCATCAGAAGCAAGCGATCAGTATTATTTAATACATATGTATCTAGGACAAAGAGGAAAAAATATACTTAAAAAACTTATTTACTATGACGATATTAAAATGTATGCGAGCGAAACAGAGAAAACCTAGCAAGCGAAAAAAATTATTATGACCTATCGGCTGCGTAATCGCGATGAGTTAACGGATTGTCGGACGTACTATTCGGTTTAGCGCATCGGAATGTGGTCACGGAGCGAGCGGTGAGACCCCGGTTCGATTCCGTTAACATGAATATTGTATGAGTCTGTGCGGGGTCCACTGCGGTCTACTTACGCCGCTGCCAACCCATTTACGTGAGGTGTGCGTGCAAATATTAAACGGAAGTTCAACCGAACATCTCAGGCATTTTCTCGCTCTCGTTTTATTTTTAATATTCAATAATTCGAATTCGAATTTTAGCTTTCGTGTAGTGTTTGAACTCTTTTGCAGAAATCATTTTACTATCGCCACTCATTCTATTGATACGCAGTAATGTACAAGAATAATTAATAGAATAAATTACTTCTAAAGTATTTCGATTTGTAAGGCAATAGCCCTAGAGTAATTACTAGGCAGCGTAATCTCTGGGTGAGGAGCGCAGCGCAGCACAGTGCCATGCAGCTTTAAGCTCGCGTACTTCAAATTCTCTATGGTACCGACACTAGCGTGATTATAGTCGGCGCTAAGTTAGGTCTCGTATAGGAAATAAGGAAAGACTACCATCTTATGCAATACATTATTAATGGACAATTTAAAAAAAATACGAAGAGGATCTCATTTCATCAGAGTTTTTTACGTGAAAAAAACGTCATAAATCTAACAACATTCGACAACAATTCGACATACATTTTCCACCGAATGTTTCGTGGTGTATTGTCGAAGTATAAAAGCAACCTTGCGATAAATACAAACATGAGACGATAAAAAAGTCATCAAACATAATTGACGATAAAAAATATATTTAGACAGATTGAGAACCCACCTTTTTGAAGAC
>DWHO01003349.1:0-12110 GCA_018247575.1 Eurytides lysithous rurik | reverse complement strand
AGTTTTATATTGCTGCAAATGTCCATGGGCGGTGGTGGTCACTTACCATCAGGTGAGCCGCTTGCTCGTTTGTCAGCACAAACCATAAAAAAAAAGAAGAGGCTGGGCTGGGCAGTGAAAGCCTGTAGGGGAGTCGCGTCCAGTGTGCCCGCACCTTAACGTGTGCACGCGCAATCGTATCACACGTGGAAGTTTATTAATAAAGCGGCACTGCGCGTGCAATGATGTAACGATACGGAGCCGCCACTCCGCCATTCCTATGTTTGCGCGGACACAGCGACGCGTAGTACGCGATTTATGGCTTACACACGGATCGGGCCACTTCTAGATGCACAAATAGCTCTACGTCTATCTAGAAGAGGCGAGGGCACGTCGCTGCATATTTACCCTCGCAAAAGGATCTTTGGTCGTTAGATGAAAGAGTCGAAGGTAGAAAAATAGTCGTTAGTTGCTACGTCTACACTGCGATGTCCAACACTCCACTAGACTGGCCCGTTGGTGTAGTGGTTAGTGCTCCAGACTGCAAGTCCAAAGGTGGGTTCGATTTCCACCCAGGACAAAATATTTGTGCGATGAGCATAGGTATTTGTTCTGTGTCTAGGTGTTAATTGTCTATATAAATATATATAAGTATGTATATCAGTTGTATGGTTACTATAGTACAGGCTGATCCGAAACTAGGCGAACCTAGTTTGGGATCAGATGGCAATGTGTGAGATGTCCCATGATATTATTATCATCATTAACTTCAAGGTATAACGCAGAACTGCTAACTGAATTTAATCTTAAGACGTGATTAATAACACAATAAATAAAGTATTCCCAAAAAGATTCAGCTAATACCAAAGCAAATGATCAAAAAAATCTCTTTGGAAAATCACTTGTCCGTAAATGTAGGAAAACGCACACGGTTGTTACACCACAGCGAATGGGTGAAAACTGTTATTCGTAGTCGGCGGTCACAACATTTCCAAGATTTGCAATTGACCCTTAACGGTCCGGAAGTATTACCATTTTTTTTTCCACCAGGTCACGCTGTTGTAATACGAAGCAAAAACAAATTCACAGATAGGACACTGTGCTACACTTAATGCGATACTAGTAAATGTAACAATAACGATAGTAGTTAAATTTACTAAGAAGTTTACTGTCGTCATATACCCTGAATTAGATCCAGCAAGTAAAACTGCCGTGCCGCATATGGCGGCATTGGTCCGTTAAAGGTTAAGAGTTATACGAACAAACATCAGGACTCGAGTTACTCTCGTGGTACTTACTTTTGCGATGAAACAAACCGTCACTAATCATCCCGTGTCGCCGTAAACGAAACGGAACGCCTTCTCCCATTCGCACGATAATCAGCGGTGTATCGGAGCTAATTGAGAAAATTCCCGTAGTTTGGGTAGCAGGCAGTAGGGCGATCTTGATATCGACGTACGAAAGCAAAAACGTTGTAAACGACACGTGGAGTCACTTTTGTTTTGAAATACATTGTTGAAATCATTATTTTTTAAATACATTGTTGAAATCAGTAAATTAAACCAAATCGATTGGTGTATGTATGTCTGGTGATAAAAAATTGGTCATTTTGTTTAAGTACATTGTTGAAATCAGTAAATTAAATCAAGTCGATTGGTGCATGTCTGGTGAAAAAATTTCATTTTGCTGGTTACTACGTTATTGCTTGCCAGCGTCGATATAACGTGGGTAGTTTATACTGAAGCTCCAGCACCTACTACATTACCTTTGCTATAAAATTGTTGTAGTAGGACTAACCAGCTAGTTTAAAAAAAATCAGATGAACTATTCACCCAAACCGATATCTAATATTAGTAGCATTCAATAATTAGTAGAATTCAATAATTGATATCGATTTGTTAATCAAGTGCCCGTCGCTTGCATAAGCACACTCCATCGGCCGACAGCTTGGGGCTTTATACAGCTTAAAAAAAATCGCCTCTAAACTTTTACCCCAGTCGTGAATGCATCGGCGACTTTCCGGTATCCAATTTTAGCATAATAAATCCCAGTTTTGGCACGCTCCAGCCCGCCCTATCGGAACACCGGATCGTGCTATTTCATTGTAACATATTGACCAATCTTTTACGGAGATAACGAGGAATTCGACTGCCAGCGTCCTAGACTTTATTCCTGAGCACCACGCCTCTAATCTCTGCATCTTTGACGCTGTCGACTCTTGAATGATGCACAGGTCTTTCTTCTTCTACTATCTCTGACCGTTTTTATCAAGAAAATATAAGACCGAATTAAAGGTAAAGGCTAGATCTAGCAGCAATTACAAAATTCAAACCAGAAAGCAAAGATCGAAGAAAATGAAGACAAGTGACTGTGTTACCATAGACAATTGTATAAAATATCCAGAATGCAAAGCAAATTTAATGTTTGCGTCGTTCTAAAATGGTGAGCAATAAAAAATACTTTCTCGTATCTTCGAACTGAATATAGTAGAGCTTTGGTGAGTTCGCACGGAAAATAAAAAAAATGTGTAAAGAAACTTTTTTTTACATTACACTATAAGATCGACTTCGAACTCTTGCTTTGGTTTTTTTCTCCAATAAAACATAACATGTTGACTTATAGAGACCCGAAAGAGCGAAATGGTCGTAGCTCGTATCTCAAGTGGTGTAGAGATAAAATTAAATGGCAACATGACTCACCCGAGTTTCTAGAACGTTTACTACGCATTACTTTGTTATTCGATGTAAATTTATGAAAACTGTCATTCACGTATTAGTGAAGTGGGGACGTTCAGTCCGAGACTACGAGCTTTCATTAATTGACGATTAAGATTCTGTTTCGTTGTTTTTTTTAATTTTATTACAATTTATTATTTGGGCCATAATTATTGATTTAATGTAAACGCATTAATGGCTAGACAAACGCGCTAATTAGGTCGATCGCGCCTAATGACATTTTACTGCTTGATAAGACGTATAAATTACACTTGGCGATTATCTAAATTTAGTGGCAAACAAATTTAGCGCGACATTAGTTAAATAGTGCGGGCGTCCGCAAGTCTGTCCGTATGTCTGTCTATTTCTGACGTTGGCGGACTCGCGTGACGCGACATAACTTGTCGGTGTGAAGCGACAGTCGTTAAAAGTGTCTATAAGGTCATTCCAAGGAAGTTTAATTACTGGAATAACGCTTAGAAAGACCACCGGTAAGGTAGCTACCTTACCGCAAAGGCTAGCCTTCTATCTTTACGCTTAAAAAGGTAGCATACATCTTTAATGGTAGAGCTCTTTTGCAGTGTCCGTCTGCAAAAGGGACCTAATGCACTAAAAGTTATTAAGCCGACAAGTAAATATATGCGAGCACTACTTGGTTCCAGTCTGAAGGGCAGTTCAGCCAATGTAAATACCGGGAATAGAGGTTTCGATGACAGTTTGACATAGATGCTAAGCTATTGGCTTCGTCAAAGTTGTGGGTTCGATTCCCACCCGGGGCCATTAGTACGAGCTACAGATAATTGTTTCGGATCTAGACGTTTGTTTGGCTTGCAATTTATGTATGTAAGCCCTTATTAAACTATAGATATCTATAGATAAGGACAGCAGAAAAAAGAATTGATAGAAAATCTTAAATCTCCAGCACAGCGTCTGCAAAAACACAGTGTTGTTATGGAGATGCCGGCCAATCGTAGCTTTGAACTGATTAGTTACTTCAACATAGTAATATTGACTTCATAGGCAGGCGAGTCTCTCGTCTCATGATCAAGGAATAACTTAGCATGTAATATATTTGTAAGTTTTACCGCGCTGACTCCAACGCCTCATGTCCCTTGCGGATAGACGAGGACGCGGAGCTTTATTTATCAGTTAAGTTAAGAGGGAAAGCTTCTTGTGATGTAATCGGCAATAAGCTAGCCAACTTTCTATCTGTCCGTTCAGAGGCGTCAGGTCGCTTATGGAGGCGACGGTTTCTGCGCAGTTATAGACGCACGAGGCCGGCATACACGTGGGGCACGTTTTGCGAACTTCTATTTCCGTGGGCGCGCATTTACTACCGTTGTTTATCGAGCGAGGTTCGGATAGGGCAATAACCACTCTCGCATCGTTCTACACAACCGTCAATCAAAACTGGACGCAGTCGGTTTTTAACAAATACTATGGAGAATGAAAAAAACCAAAATCGGTCCCTGACGATCGGTCCCTATCTACCTGAGAAGAAAACACGTCCTAAGCAGTGGCGGTACTACCGTACAAGCCCAAAAGCCCGTCTTGCCCCACTAAGGAGCAAAATTTATAAATCTTAATTAGCACATAATTTCCGCAACGCTCAGATTTAAAAATAAATTATTCCGGAACTATTCGAATCTATCTGTTCTTTACTTTGACCCTATAAGTATACTAATGATGGGACAAAGCCTAATAGTAACGCATCTATATCCATGTAGGTCTTCACAGGCACTTTTAAATATTGTCACTTTGTTCTTTCTTTTTTATCACATTTTTAACATCGACGACATTAGCAGGCGGTCGCGACACATCTCTTTGTGGTCGATCTTTGATTATTCCCTTGAACGGAATTGACGAGTCCAGCTCGTCATGTACTTTTTAGATACTAATTATGTTATTATATGTATATGTAACAATAAACATTCATATAAACACGTGAATTAAATATTATTTTTCATAATAAAAAATTATTTGAGCAACAAAACCGTAAGTTTCTATATCAATCCCTCCTCTTAAAACTAAGAAAATTAAATCGTCTGCCAGAGCAGTGCTGAATGAAAATAAATTGTCGTTCAAAGGGTTAATGGGTATCCATCAATAAGTGACAGCAAGATTTGTTAATAAATCTATTTTACTGTTATTGTGTGCTCTATATTGCACGATAAATTAATACGTGAATACATAGTAACATTTTGAGCATAGACGTCGCGTAGAAGAATAAATCACGCGGCTGTATTCGATGGGCCGCAAATATTTCACCTTTCAGTATGCTTTTCGCACTCTTTAAACTTCACTGACGTACTGCAAAGTGCATATGTCTAAAGTATTCCTCTAACAGCCTTCAATATTGACTTTATATAACCGATGACGTCCAAACTTACATTGTAAGCCGTTAAACGCGACTGCACAGACGTCTTCGGTATGTGTAAGTTAAAACGCAAATAACGTCTACATTTCACGCGCCATTTCTCGACTATTTTAGCTCGCTTAAGAGTGTTATCGATTCGAAGATTCTGCACGCTCTGTACTAAAAAGTGCTTTCGTCAGATTTCTCTACGTCTCGCAACCTCGAAGTCGGGTTCGGATGTCGAGGCTTTTGTCGTATGCGCTCGATACATTGACAATTTGACATAATACGAGGAATTACATGTACGGTGGGTTTAGAAATGTGCGAACAAATAAATCCCATACTAATGGTGCAGGTGCGAAAGTATTTTGGTCGATATCGCCGTAGCGATGGAGCAACAGATGGAAATACACATTGACTAGTCTAGATTTATCTAGAATATGTAATTAAAAAAATCTAAATCCACACAAGCCACGTGCAAAATCAAGTTTTGCGTCAAAACATTTGTTGGTCAGTTCATAGTTCATCATCGAATAACTAAGCAATTTACCTCAAATGTTCGCTTTACCTGTAAACAATGCTGTAAGACTCACGAAATTAAATAAAAACGAAATTTCATAAAAATACAATTCACTCGATGTCTAAACAAACCCTTTTCCATTAATAGTTACGTAATTCCGATCACACGTTGGCCTTTTCTCAGTTACAAGCGAAACGAGAAACGTTCAGATACCGGGAGCACTTCCGGCTGATAAGTTCGACCGTTTAGAGACAGCAGCTCCCTAGGGAACGCCGACCGACCAGCATTCGCGACTCGATCGATCTCGATGTTATTTCCCACGGCGAGAGTTGCTTCAAACAAATATTTGCCAATTTGGTAAGATGGCGTATGTAACATCACTGTTCTAGTGTAGTTTTTGTGGCCAATAGTTAATAGTTTTTGTCGGCAATGCATCGAACGTGTTTATAGCTGAGTTTTGACGAGATTTCTCAACTTTTTTTTGTATATAACGGTATGGCGTATAATAGCCCTGCAGCCCTTGAACTTGAGAACTTGAGAAAGTAGTCTTAGAATCATCGAAGGAATTCAACAGTCGAACAAAATCGTTGGTGTAGTGGTTAGTGCCCCTGACAGCAATGCCTGATTGTAGATTCGATTCCCACCCAGTACAAAGTATTTGTGCGACGAGCATAAGTATTTGTTCTGTGTTCCATTGTTAAATACCTGTATAAGTATACGTTTGAGATATATAAGTATGGATATCGTCTGGTTACCATGGTACACTCTGCCTAGTTTAGGTTTAGACGGCCGTGTTTGAGATTTCGCTTGATATTATTATTATTAAATAACCGCCGAATACTAGTAAACAGTTTGAGTAATATTAATAAAGAGCAATAAGACGAAATAAAACCACTAACTGCAGTAAGTTTTTGAGTGCCGACAATTATCAATACTCAGGATCAATCTAAAGACCGTTTGATGACCATTTGGCGCAGATGTTAAGCTATTGGCTTCGGCCTCGCAGGTCGTGGGTTCGATTCTACCCGGGGCAAATATTTATACGAACTACAAATACTTGTTTCGGATCTGGGCGTTTGTCCGCGTGAAATTTATTTACGTAAAACTCGCTTACATCACAAGTCAAGACATTTCGGTCTTACAATAGGGGCAGCGTCTTTAAAAAAAAAAGTTACCGATAATCGTAACTTTTAACTTACCATCATCATAGCAATCATCATTACGGGCGACGTCACGTCATTAATGCACGATTTCGCTCGGCCTGCGTATCCATGGGAAAAAACTAGCTACGGCAATTTCCCGTGCGTTACTCCAGCACGCGGCTAATTCGTGTTCTTACGGTAAAGGGGCCGAACGTCCGCGTTCCCATGCGTACGGCACCACGGTAACTTCACGCCGCTCAGCTGTGCCGGGGTCGGCAGAGCATAACGTCTTCGTTTAGGCCCGCGCCGCAGCCTATTATGGTAATCGCGGGCCTCGGGTATCGTCAGGCCCCTAGCCCCTACACCTGTCGGCTATTGCGAAAGAAAGTATGCGCAATTATAAACGCATCAATGTGACACAGCGCCGCGGCTCGGAACGAGTTTGTTTAAGAATGGTTCCAGATATGGGGCTGGCAAACGCGGGGAGCGGGAATACTTACCATGAACCCACGAGGAAGGCGACCGGTGACCTCATTCACCAAACAAAAGCAATATTCGAGACTAGTTCCTGTGGAACCTTCGGGTTTCTCTGATGGAGTAGAAAGTCTCACCAAATGCCCAAATATTCCGACGAGATCCGTTTTAATCTTTGAACGAATTTCCGAGACACAAGCGGGGTGGGACTAAAACGTCAATTTGCGAAATAGCCCACTCGACTTAAATGCTTTCGCGCGGGAGAAAAATTCGGCATCGCGCCGGGCGAAGGGAAGGATCTTACGCGCCGAATCCAATATCTTATCTCGATGACGATACGACAGGAAGCAGGAAAGGAAAATCTCTCGGTTGACGCCCGACAAAAGGGCGATGGGGTCTTATTATTTAAACAACCATGGACGTCCCGTAAATAAACATTTCGATATCCATCGTGGGGCATCATAGGGCGAACATTATTTAATCCTCGCGAAACAATTACTTGAATGGCGCCATTACATGGAATGCGGGGAGGGTATTCCTGCCGGCGCGTCATTTACCACCATTCATCCTTCCGACGATTGACAGCCAAATTCCCGCGAAGCCGAACCGGAGACGGGTGTATTGTTGACGAAAAGACGGTCGGATTAACAAGTGCTCACAATCGAATCACTCCCCCTTGAAGAGGTTCTCATTTAAGTTGGAATTAGTTGGCCGATTCTTTGGGCTCGCAAACAGATGGCCGCGCCACTCTTTGAACTTCGGTTAATTCGAACTTTCGGCGGCCGGATCAAAGGCGTTAAGTTCGGTCCCGCGCCCGCCGAGAGGCCTCCTTTCATTTCCTCCTGGCTTGGATGTCGGAACTTTTCTTATTCCGAAATCCCGTGTACGGGAAATGAGCCGCATTACGGAGTCAATGGGATCGCGTGGGCCGAACGCTCCTCGAGATAAGAGCAGGGTCGATCACGTCTCCGATTCTATGGCAGGGGAGCTCGAAGCCCTATTGGGGAACATCTAATCGAACTAACTTCTAATACAAGCTGAGCTTAATATGTTTTAAAGGAAAGCGCCCGGCGAAAATTGATCCCGTTTCAAAGGGTTTTGAAATATCATGGACAAAGTACGCCCAGGCTCTTTGAAGTATTTGATAATACAAATTTTTGTTCCTGGTTAAGATCGATCTACAACAGAGCGCACTCAATTGGCAAGGTGACTTTTAAACCACTACAGCATCCGCAATCAGAAATTGACTAAAGAGCATTAGAGCGTTATGATTATAATCTAATCCCAATCGTTTTTTGTTCGATCTTTTGATCATTAATCAAGGGAGTAAAGAACATCGGGCGGATAAGCAGCTGGCTATAATCGAAGTCGATTAGTTATCAGTCGCGTTACAAGCAAGAAATGTTGAAAACCGCAACTTAAAACACTGCACAATGAATCGTCAAATTGGCAATAAAGATACGGTAAATTTAGATCGAGTATAAATTATTCTCATCTTAAATTACGACAAGACTCGAAGGATAAATTATTCGAGTCCTTCTCACCGTTTTACGACTTTGTGAAGTGAAAAAATATTCTTAAATCAATAAGAATATTTATACAAAACACTTCAACGAACTGGTAATTAGATTCTTGAGACCGAACGTGAAATAGTTGAAAAAGGTACTCGGGCGTGACAAAAGCCGTAGTCGAATAGGTATTCGGGTCTGGGAAAATTGGGATTCTTCGTTCGCTAGCCGGCTGCAAACCGTAACACCCGAGGGACGTCTGTGTCGAATTCCAGTCGGCTATATAGTCCCGGTGTCGCGGCGGGCGTCGCGACATGCATCCAATCAATAAGTTGGGGTGCAGATGCGGTGCAAACTTGAGACGGCCGCAAATCTCTATCAACGGCCTTCGAGTCCCAAGTTGCTAGATGGCTAACACTTGTGACTATGTGACCGTGAAAAGGCCAACAATGACCGGCACTCAGGTAAGTTGTAATTTAAAAAAACAAGTTGTACATAAATAATTTCAATTTTTAATCAAATGTATCGTACACACTTCATATAAATCCTACTTAATTTTAAGCACATGTTCGCAGTACAAAGTGCATACAGAATGATATTTCTGAGGAAATCTTAACCTTCTGAGGAAGCCTTGCGATATACCGTTTACAACAAAAGTACGCATAATTAGGGAGAACTCAAAAACTTCTCGCCAAATCTCGTTAAGATTTGTATGGGACCATACGACAAGCACCAGCTTTCAAATATAATAAGAATTGATGATTCTGATTCTCCCTTAGATTCCTTAGACTCTGATTCTGATGAATCAGATACAGCCGATAAAAATTTATGAGGTGCACACAAAAAAAAAAGAAAAGTCGGTTAAAAATACAAAAGACTATAACTAATCTTAAAGTATATTAAAAATAACAGAGTAACGTTACAGATCCTGTGGCTAATTTGTCAATCATTTTTCGTTTTTCGGGGCACTCAACTTAAAATCTTTATACAGTGTGCTTTCGTTGATTCGAGTGATGGCCAAATTCACTAGTAAGCGACCTAAGCCTGAGCCGTTTGTTACGATATAACATCACAAAACCCTAAACCGACGAATACAATTTCCTCGCACGATAATAACTCACGTGCGCGACCTCGAAATGATTTCAGCAGGGGCGGGGGGACGGCTCCAAACGTCACAGAACCCCCGGGCTGCACCCGCGAGTTATGGAGATCAGATCGCGTTGACGATTTATGAAGAAAGCCGAGTGAGAAACGGCTTCGTCGCGACAAAAACTTTTTTAGTGCCGCGCCGCGCCGCATCCCCTTTCGATGCGAGATAAATTTGCAAATGGGGCACGGAACACCGACCGTGGACCGACGGAAACGGGATTTTATATCGGTGCCCGCATTGAAATGTAAATATTTCGTCGTAAAGTTGTTTTTCCGTCTAACGAGAGACGGTGAAATAGTTGGATTATCGTCGAAACGGGCCCGCGGCAGAAATTTTTATTGTCGCCCGGCGTTTTGCCCCTAACGACTGCCTAAAACGTTGAAGTAATATTCAGAGCCGTTAGTATCGTTAGGCGGACTCCTAATTAATTGTACCAATTTCTCGCCAGATATTCAAACGTAACATTGCACCGATTTTTATAATACCTTAAATGAAACTATAACTAACTGATTAAATAGTACCGAAGCGACCTAAATTTAGTTCGACTAAGTGATAGAACTCTTTAGCAGATTTTGTCAGTAAGAGGACCACTGCCAAGCAGTTCCGACAATGTTGCCACCAAACTGTACATAAAAATATAACAATTTGCTCGCCCCGTCACTTTATCTCCTAAGAGAAAAGTTTCAACACAGACTGTTTTTTTAAATCGGCAAGGGCTTTTAAAATCACGTGCCGACCACGTAAACAACCCCATTCCGTAACCATAGAGGCCGACGTCAATCCAAGCATCAGGTTTGTAGGTTTTAACAAGAATACGTCCTAATAAACAGCAACGGGAGAGCTTTGGAAAAACTTCCAAGAGCGACGCCAGCTTTTAAAGTGACTCGTTACAGATGTGCCCGGTAATACACTGCCAATATTTGCAACGCCGGCCCCGCGGGGAACGGACGGAGCGATTCCCTGAACAAACACTGTCCTAGTCCACGGATGCATTGCGAGGCGTCCCCTAGGGACACGCTAATAGCGTTAAGACTGCGCACGCTTGTTTCCCTGTTCGTAATCGATACGTGCTCGACAATTATACGGTAAGTGAACATATGCTCTCCCCAGACCTTGTTCTTGTTAAACTAATTCTGTAACATCGTACTCTTTTTACATCCTCATACTGGGAACATAAACGATCAGAATACCATTAGTTGAGATAAAACGTGGAACGAATACACACCTTGCGTCAGACCGAAATATTCCGAATTGATTTCTCTTTAGAAGATTACTTAATGCGATTAGACTGTGGTATCAATGGCGGTTAAACTTTGTCGAGATTGTGCCATATTTCTTACGATTGTACGAATTAATAAGTAGATTAATCCAATTGAATCCGATTGAAGTATTATCGCGAAATGCGAGCGGCTCCAAGGGATCGTTGAAATCCGTAACAGGCCTGTATATTAACAACATGATTAATAATGTCATCGACCGACATCCTTAATGCGTTTTGCGATTAGCACCGTATAAGCAATAGAGATATTTATATAGAATCGATGTCGGTGGCGTCTAAACGAAACATCAGATTACTCGATTCTTTTTCGATATAAGGCAAAGAAAGAATGACATTATTTTCTCCGACCGTCTAATGTTTACTGCCGCCTAAATGACGTTATTACCGAACTAGAAAAACTTTCATTTATCGGTATAACGATTTGTCTATTCTCAATTTTCAATCACAGTTCTTTTTTTTTGCATTTTAGGTTAGTGAACTTAGTATTTGGGAATGTCTATTAAATCTGTTACAGTATAATTGAAATATATTAATAGAACTTTAGCCGGTGAATATTCCATCTCAAATGTTGGAAGCCGACACATTTCACCATCTTCACGCTCATCTAATGCCAATGGAATGAAATATTCCGAAATTCGGGTGATCTTGATCATTTGAACGACTCTACCTGGAACTCGAATCCCGAGGCAAAAATAATCGTTTCCTCGTTATAACAGATTTTAATACGAAGGCTACATACAACAGTAACCCTATAACACGGTAGATTGGTTCAGCGTTATATGAAAACGCGTTGTAGGTGTATTCCCGTATAACGCGTTATGTACAAATGATCTTAACTTTTCTCGTTAAAGGTACTTTGAATGGAATATTAAGAATAGACTACATTGTGGACGTAATATGTATATTCTATTAAAATCAAACTAAGAACATTTTATATTAAAAAAAAACTTACGCGTATGTAATTATATTTCACAGTACAGAAATATAA
>DWHO01003348.1:0-12110 GCA_018247575.1 Eurytides lysithous rurik | reverse complement strand
GATTTTTCAACGTCATGGCTCGCTCAAACAAATAAATGTTTATTACAATTAATTTCAGGTTTATTATTAATTAACTTTAAGTTAATCTTTTTTCTTTAGAAAACATCGATTTAACACGTAATAAAATTTTGGATAGTCCGGTCTGTATTTGATATACATTGCCAGTTAATCTACTGCCAAACAGAGTAATGTTCAAGCATTACTGCTCTCTGATTTGAATGACAATGTTGTCAATGTAATTACTAATACATACATATATATATATTAATGGAGTTGATATTAACGTTGCTTACGTGTTAACAAGGTGATGAAAATTAAAAGAAAAAAAACGCTAAGAAAGTTCTAATTTTAAAACTGTAGCGGAGGATATTTGTTTGAAACTAAGCTTGACTAAAACTAACTTTCTAGGGAAATAATAAATGAAGAGAAAATATATAAGTCAACAACGCTGTCCCGGGAGCTAAATTTAATTTGTTTCCCGAAGAGTGCCTCTTAGGCGTCGCTCTAAAGCTTACCCGGCAGACTGCGGGCACTTTTCTTTCAAATCTCAGCCGAATTATATTTTCAACACAAAAGAAATTCAAGCATTTATAAAAACTAGAATTTTGTATTTTTACCCCTGGGTGTTAGTTATGAATAAAGTAAAATATGATAATTAATTCTAATACATAACTTACTGCTTCTAATTAATGTTAAGACTGTTCTAAAGCATAAAATATATGTTCACGACTTGTTTTACATTTGTTAACGTGAGCTATTGTCGACTTTTATTTAACTTTATGCTATTATAGTCAAATATATATATAAAGCATTACTTGTAGACGCCATTAAAAGTACTTTCCCCATGTTTTCTTCATAATGAGACTTAAATCTCTTCGAGAATTAATGGACATTATAATTTAATACTAAATAAAACATTTAAGAAATTATAAAAATAAACGCTTTATTTACTTACTAATTGACGGATGTGGGGATTCGCTTAGACATTCAAATTAAATCAGAATATTTTTATTCAAATTGGCCTTTATAAGCTCTTCTGAATCGTCATTTTTACATCTCAGTTCGTGATGAAGCTACCACTGGTTCGGAATACAGTTGCTCTTTTAAAATGTTACAGTATTACCTTAATACAATAATATCTATTCCACATACGAGTCAATTAACTATATTCCACGTATTTTGCTCCACCAGAAGCTCTTGAACAGTATAATAAGACTTATGTAATAGATTATTTCTAATTTTATTTTTGAAACGCTCAAATGGTAGATCCAGGACATCTTGTGGGATTTTATTATATATGCGTTTGAGCGCGCACGCCCAAGAAGGATTTTTTAGCCTTTTGGAGACGAAACCGAGGTGTTACAAGGTTATTCTTATTTCTAGTATTTACCACGTGTTATTCGGTTAGATATAAAATGATATTATATCATTTAATAT
This sequence comes from Eurytides lysithous rurik, assembly GCA_018247575.1. Lineage (NCBI taxonomy): Eukaryota > Metazoa > Arthropoda > Insecta > Lepidoptera > Papilionidae > Eurytides > Eurytides lysithous. Next base: position 10,673 of record DWHO01003348.1, on the reverse strand, counting down.
CTAACCGAATCAATTCAGAAAATCAATTATTACGGTCAAACCAAGCAAGAGATTTTCGTCATGCGTACAGTAGTCTGACTGGATAGCTGCTATTGAACATAACAGAATAATGCTTGCAATTTTAATGCACACGGTTTTTTCTGAAACCAATCTACCGTGTAAAAACAGAATTAGGTGTATTTATAAAGAAACTCAAGTTGCATATTTTATCTTACATGTTCAAAAGATCTTTTGCAGAATTCGCTCGGGAAAATATGACATTGCTAGTTAGAAATTTGTTGTGTTACAAGGGCTTTTTACATACACACATTTCACACAGACAGACATCTAGATCCGGAACAATCATCTGTAGTTCGCACAAATATTCGCTCCGGGTGGGAATCGAACCCACGATCTGGGACGCCGATATCTTAATTTCTCAAATCGTAGTGTGAAATAGTCAGATTTAGTTTTATTTTTCATTCAATTCTAACCTAATTGAAGCTGCAGTATCTTGTTATTGCCATATCATAGAGATAAAAGCAGATGCTTGAGGAATATACAAAAATGAAGGACATAAAATAGTAAATCAACAAAGCCAAAGTGTTTAAGTGTATCAAAGTTCTGTGTTTGATTGTTAGGTTAAATTTGTTTTACTTTGACTGAACGACACCTGAATCAATTATTATCTTCTTTAGGTTCGGAGACTAATTATAAACATGATTGGCAATGCCATAGCAGCTTAAATTTCAGAGTACCTGTTATTGTTTAATTTAGTTTCATTGTAGATTGTTTTGTTACACATAAAGACATTTTTGGTAGAGCCACGCAGCTGATCCCGCTGCTGAATGGGCCGGCTCGAACTGGATTAGTACCACAACCTCACAGAAAATCGGCGTGAAGTGGAAGTGTTTTTGCTTCCGCATTTCGTCCGATGAGTGAGGTGGCCGGTGGCCCATCCCCTCCCTCCCCTCCCTCCCCTTATTCCTTCTCAAAATTAATATTTAAGTAGGAAAATGGATCGCTCTAATTAATTTCTATTATAACGAAGAAACTCTCAAATATAAGTTACTACGTGTCAATATACATACATGATTAATAGTTGATGCAATTTCCAACGAATTACTTTGTAAAGGTGCAACGGAACGTATTTTATTTTAATCACGATGATAACGGCCGACTGCTTGTCATCTATTAACCTGTTGTCGACTTTATAACAGGCAGTTTTCGCACGGTAATACCATTATGGGTCTGTAAACACTACACGGACAAACAATGGCGCAGTGCGTTACCGAGGTCTACTGCAACCGGTGTTTGTGAATCGCTAACGGGGAAACGGCACCCCCATTACGTTGAAAGACTGCGGCCCACGATGTTGCCTCCGCAAACAGTTACATATGTTTGGACGGAGACGATTTAGTTATTAACATAAAATAATATATATCGGGCACTTTCGCCGTTCTCCTGTTTGCTGTAAACATTACGGATCCATCGTCGAACGACGCTGGGTTTATTTTGTAAATTCGTATCGCGATACACTACGGCATATATACTATAATTCTTTACGAATGTTTCGAATGACGTTGGAAGATGTATCGTTACGAAAAATGTTGCTTCTGAGACGTTTTATGTAGTTCCACTTGATGCTTTGTATTTGTATATAAATTGCATGTTATATTAAAATCAAATTGACTGGCTCAATTATTCACAAAGGTATAGAGTTTAATGGAAAATACGACAGCATTATTGATTTTGTTGTATTGTATATATCGAATCAAAGAGTTATTGAAAACAAAAACAAAAACTAAGATTATTTTATGTATTATTATTATTGTTCTTGAAAACTTATTAAAATATAAGTTATATGGTACAAATATCGAGGGGAGATCTCACACACGACCGTCTGATCCCAAACAAGAGAGAGCCTATACTATGGTAACCGGATGTCTGATATTCTTATTTATATATTTGTAAGTGTATACTTATATAGATAGTGAACAGCCAGACACAGAACACACACATCACATCTGCTTACATCACAAATATTTGTCCTGGGTGCGAACCCATGACCTTCGGCTTTGGAGTCAGGAGCACTGATCACTACATCAACAGGCTGGTGAGAAGTTTGACTGATTAAAATAATTTAGAAGAGACAGTGCGTTAGAATCGACCCGGCATTTGAATAAATGGTTAAATTTGGTTTTCAAGTTAACACATACAATTTGTAACGAGCGGAAATCGAACCCATGACATTTTCTTCATCCATTTGTAATCGTTTGATTTACAATCGACCAACCATTATAATATTTTCATTTTCTGAAAGAGTAACAAATCGTGACAGCTGACTTCACCACGTTCACATTTTGTGTCCACAACATAGTTTTATCAAGTTTTTCGTCGCTAATAAATTTTTAATAGTGGTTGGCTGGACCCTGTACAGGTTGCATAGGGTAATACCTCTGCATTGCTATTTATTCGAAAGCGAAGATCACTCGGTTTGAAACGCAATGTTTCCATCATAATTGATGGGCCATAGAGATATGCCAGCCTATATTTCTAGGTGGGGCGTAGCGCAAAGGATTTTAAAACTCGAGCAATTAATCCGTGTAAATCGAAATACTGTATGCCACTTCTGTAACGGAAGAATGCGCTATTTTATTTCCTAAAATAAAAACTAACAAGACGGTGTTGTTGAATCTTTTACGGAAAACATAAAATGGCTCGGTGGTAAGCGATTTTGATCTCCCTAGAAAAGCACCAATTTCAACCACATCGTTCTTTTATCGTTACAGGACAGTTTCTCCATAAAGAAAAAGAAATCCTATCGTTCGACCAACAAACAGCGCGTATGTTGTTGAACGTAATAATCTAGATAGTGAGTTACTATTATTGCGAATTTCGTTGAAGAAGCGATGCTTTGAACAATGGCGGGCTCGCGAGGGGTGGGTTTCACTTGCATATTTAACGAGTACTCGCGAACTCGACGCGACAAGACGGCAACCTGGGGGGCGCTCTGTAATTGGTTAAACTATTTTTAGATCGGTACATACATACGTACTTCGAGGCATTTAGTGGCTAAAATAAAACTCAAACTTTTTAAGAGGCGGGAAGATAAAAAAAACAAACAGTATTTTTGTTTTCCTTTGTCACAGCGATTTAGTGAAAGCGTGAACTTTAAATTGTTTAAATCGAAAAAGATTAGTATGGATCTGTAATTCGATTCCTGTGTTTGGAAGGAAAACCATGTGATGAAATAAAAGTAAGAATGCATGCGGTTTACCGCGACTGTGCATCAGATATTGTTTTAAGGAATTTAAACGAGTGAGAACAATCATTTTTGATGGGGATTCCAGGCTACCCAATTCTTTTTTTTTCTGCGTGGTTTTCGTGACCGAGGATTTACCATTACACCCTGGAAATATAAAAACAGTCAAACCAGTGGAAATTTACCGGGCGAACCTGCCCCAAAGATACCAAAAACTGTCCCAACGGTACGGAACGCTCATTGCAACGGTTTTTTGGGTATATTGATTACCCAGACAAAAGGAAAACAATAATGGGGCAGTACTGTGTCACATTATTTGATATATTTGGCGCCGTGTTGAAGGACTATCGACCCCATTCAAGGAAGAAAAGTATTTTTTCACCACGATAACGCACTGGCTCATTCGTTTAGAGTTGTGGCGGTTAAATTAATACAGTAACACTACGAACAGCTGCCTTACCCCCCTATTCTTCAGATTTGGCCCAATAAGATTTCTTTTTGTTTCCCCACTTGAAAAAATGGCTGGGTGTTAAGCGATTTGGAACAAATGACGAAGTCATTGCTGCCACAGAAGCCTTATTTACTGACTTCAGAAATCACATTTTTTGGATGGCATATTTTTTTATATTTATGTAGCTTGAATGTCGGTGGAAAAAATGTTTAAATTTTAAAGGTCACCTTCATCGGAAAAAGGGCTAGAAAAATAAATGGATATATATAAAAAAAATTGGTTTGTTTTTCCATGAACGTGTACTTATCAAACAACCCTCGTAAAAAGGTCGAATTTAAAATGATAGACCGCTCACACACTGATATCAAATATCAATGGCGGTCCAATGAGATTTCTATAGGGTTTATAAGGTGTAATTTTATAACCCAATTGTGACCGGCAGTCGGTGACAAGCTTAATAGTTGTCACGTTTATATTGAATATGTTCAGCTGATGATTATAATAATTCCTAATAATATCATAAATATTGCGTCTGTTGGTTTGGTTTCAGCAGCATTGCAGTAACGGAACGTTATTTTTTTTTTAATTTTGCATACACTAAGGCTTTGGTCCTTATAAGATTTAGGATTTTTTTTCATTACGGAAAAGTAAAATATGCATGTTATTACCCTTAGTAATTCCCTTGTTAAAGTTCATAATTTTTATTTATTTACACTTTAAATATATAAATAATGCGAGGTTGTATTTCACACGAGAGAAGCTGCGGATATTATCTAGTCCCAAGTAAAAGTGTCACATTATTAAAAAAAATTTCACAGGTTTTTGCTACCGAAGTAGCAAGTAGAGAAATTTGAAATTATTATTTCGATGGTTCAAGGAGTATTTGCCTAAAAAGAGGTTGAACTTCGAGTACATTGTTTGTTAAAAAGTACTAATTACTAGTAAAGTGTTTTAAAATATCTAGGAATATAAAATTAAGAACGAATAAAATACTTATACTTATTATTCAACTCCTAGTTCATTTTAATTCAAAAAGCACAGGAGTTATCAGCATATTTATCAGTAAATGATTAGTTAATTAGAATTCAAATTTCAGCTGAGCTATACCGATAAAACTCGTATTTCAAAAAAGTATTAAAGTAATAATAACTCAAATTTGTATAATCAGGATTTATAACTCAAGTTATCTAAGTTTAAAACGGAGCTTCAGATAGAGATAATTCCCGTCGCCATGTTGGAACACCAATTAAACTTTGTAAATAGCGACGACAGGATGAACCGGGAATCAAATTAAGCTCTCTTTTACAATATAATCAGCTGGTGTTAGTATTTCACCCGTGATTTCAGTGTAATTGTAGTTTAGCATTTACCCATAAATTCTCTCTGAAAACATATGTATGGACGGCAGCAAAGAACAATCGGATAGCTACAAAATCACTAGTTTTTAGGACTGCGTTAATAACGCAAAAGTGTTATAAATTCACCAAAAACAAAGTTAGCTTTATCATTTAGAAGAAGTGAAGGTCGGTTAAGTTATTTTATTTATACTTCGTTATTTTGTAAAAATAGGTTATTATTAAAAATTTTTGAAAGAAAAAAATATCTCTAGATAAAAATAAAAAATCTAAATTAATTATGTAAAAAAAAACGAATTTCGAAAAATGCAGTTGTCTTTTTATTCTTTTGCTGACGTCGATATATTTGGTGCAGTTTTTCTTTAAAAACTCTTAATATATCGTGTTAAATTTGTGGGAGTAATATTTAGGATATATATTAGGATACTGAATTTCTTATTCACAGCGTAAGGTAGTATGTACACGCAGTAGCTTCTGAAATGTGTTTTAACGTTAATGAAGAATTTAGAATATAGCACAAGACTAACATAAAAGTGAAAGAAAATATTGACTGCGTTCTTTATTTATGATGACCGCTTCACTGATAAATTAGAAGAGTTTTAGGGTATGTATACTGTGTTATTCATTGTATTTCATCGTGTTTAGTACCCAACTTTTCGAATACTTAACAGAGTTCATGGAGACGTAGACAAACTTCATTATAAATGTTTTGTTTTTATATTACATTGGATAATATGAACAGTTTCCACTTCTGATGCAATCGTTCTTATTATCATGGAACAGATTTTTTTCGAATCAGTTTCAAAAATTCATCCTGTTGTAACTTATCAAGAACGCTTAACACTTCGAATTTATGACGGTCTCAGTTGCTCTGTGAAATTATTCATTATTCAAGAACGCTTACTTGAAGCGAGTGTAAATAGGCCTATGTAAATTAAAAGGGAGTACCTCATTCATGCGGCCTTATTACGCCGTGCCCTGTCGAAAATACCGCTTATCTCCGCCGATATAAATTATGTCTATGAGGGTGTATGAGCTCCTCATCCCGCCATCCCCGCCCGAAGGTCGTAGGGGTCCGCGCCTTACGAACGGACCTAATCTATTTTTAACCCAAATACTTGTACACGTGCTTTTAGCGTCGTAAATATTGTTTAGGGCTTGAGGGTCGTTTGACTACGATCTACAATAAAGGAATTGCTTTGATTGTGTTATTTAAGACGTTCTGAAGGAAAGGGCACTAAGGTTTTAAATGAACGTTTTTATTGTTGACTCTAGTGCCCTTTAGAAAATTTCGTTAAGTGTTGTTGTTCTGGAGATACGGTACGATAACCAAACCAAAGTTATGAGTTTAGCTTAATCATTGTTTTTTTTTTAAATCAACCCGTCAAATACTAGAAATGTTTGAAGAGGGAAAGAAATGTTGAATTAAAATAAGTAGTAAAGTATCCGTTGTTACTTTTTTGGAGACTTCATTTGTTTTGAGTCCTGATGGTGATCGACACGTCTGCCCATAACGACACAGCGACAGGCTTGTCACACGGAGAGACGTGATGCTATATGTCTATGTCCACCAATTACGCTGGGAATATTGCCCTCAAAACTAGAACACAGTGTTTACACATTACTACCTAGCGTAGAATAACTGCCAATTCCTTCCCCGCCGCACCTGTACTAAGTCTAGTATTCAAAGTGCTAGGACTCCTTTAGTCAAACCATTTACAGTACATTTGGTATTTATAAATAATTTGTGACTATGACAATAATACGTATAATATTTACGTTTCTTGTTCAATATTTACGTCAATATTATATGAATATTGTATATAGTTATATGAGGTTCTACTTTAGAAATTAGTCACGAACTTACCTTTTATAGCGTGCTTTGTTTCGAAATTAAGATTTACGCGGAGTAGGTCATAGGTAGAGTAGGAAAGCCTCCATAAACCACGTGGCCTCAGTATAGTGCGGACGGGCGAGGGGAGTTAGGGGATTAAGAAAAAGCTATTTTCGGCATCATGACGGAAGCGGCCGCGGTGGGGTCGTGCTACGTAATTGTTTTTTTTATACCAATTAAAACCGGCTACGAAATTCGCAAAAATTCGTAAGAGTTTCTTTTGAAGAATTAAAAATATGCAAGAGGTCCAATTACAGCAGGATTAACATAGTCGTACCAGGCGATTTTAGATAAATTCTATTCTAAATCATTCTCAACAATTGCTTATTGCGATAAAAGTAATTTACCAATAAAATGTAGTGTCAATGAATTAAGATTTTTTTTTGAAATGACTGCCACGAAAAAATAATTGATTATTCTGATAAAGTTTTTAATCAAATTAATTTTCCTATCGTATGTTTTTCAATTAACTTTGAGAGTTTATAAAATACGATAGATTTTTTTTTCAATTATTATTTTTTGTAAACAGTAATAACCGCTTCGGAAATCAAGATGAATTAGCACTATGAGAATATTGTACAAATAAATAACAAAGACTGGAAAGCTGTTTTTTTAATCTTAAAATAAATATATATTTATTTTAATCGTTTTAATGGTTCTTAAGATATCTACTGAGAACACCAGGGCAATGTTTTCTGGGCCGGTCTGAATTAAATAGTTTAGACCTATTATTGAATTAAAAAAAATGGCTAGTAGTTCAGATCTTATTTGTGATGTACAATTTATGTATGAAACTCATACATAAATTGTACATCACAAATAAGTTTTTGAAATAGCGGTACACTGATGGCAGAAAATGACAGACAGAATTTTTTAACGACAATGATATTTTGACCGAATATCATTCTCAGCAAATAAATTACAGAATATCTGTAATTTATTAATTTGATAATTCGATTTTCATATAGTTTTTTTTTTTCAAAATCAAAAGATGGTGTTAGTTGTTCTTCAGTACCCTAATTGTTTCCAAGTTCAAGTACACTGCGTTTATTCACGTTGACAGTAACATTTTGTTAATTTAATCCTATCGTACCCAAAGGTTTAACGTTTGCTGACCTTGACTGTTTTCGGTGTTCCCTCTCAAGACTACGCGATCTTGCATATCCATTATAGATATGCGAATAGTCGAGTTATAGCCTCTAAGACCCTTTAAGGAGCCATCTTGGCGGCAGTGGAACGCAACGTTACGTATTTTAATACATCACACGCTCATCTCTATAAGGCCTTTCTGTTTGATATAACAGTTACTTCAAAGAGAAACCATTTTTATACAGAGAAACTTTTATAATAAATTTATACTATTTTTAAACATTCTATCGGGTTCATATTTAAACTCGCTGTGTTTAGTACTCGTGACCCATTATGTAGTAGTTGGTCGATTATCAGATAATAAGTTATATACCTCCATTATATTAATGTTTCATGTTGTATTGGAAACTAATAAGATTTAAATTAGTTTGTTTTTTACGGTGAATCTATCTTATCAAATTTTATTACGGAAGATAAAACGTGGAGTTGAAGGCAATGCAGTGAATTATGAGTAGAGTTGTAGTACCGGGCAGTGAAATCATGATCTGCTTTTGTTTTATATGTTCGAACTGAGCAGAGATGATAGATTGTAAACTGAACACTTATCTATATATTTTTTATATGTGAAGAGAAAAAATTGTACCCCTACAGCCTATTTACAAATCGGAGCTCGTGAGTTCGAAAGGGCAATGACTTTGTGTAGTTGTTACTTAGTTGGGTTTGGGCATTAAGGGTTGATCACTCGATTACTGAAAAATAAGATGATCCTTGCGTCGGATAGGCATGTAAAAAGTCGGTCCCAGCCTCTTGTCGACGCCATCTGACGGTGGCTTGGAATAGTCGTTATTAAGAGGTCAGTTTAATAAGTCGCCTCTGCGCTGATCTCTCTTTGGTCGTGTCCTTTATCCATCCCACCGGGCTATCAGAGCAAAGGAAGAATGAGTGCACCTGTGTCTGTGCAAACGCTTATGCACTATAATAGAGCCTGCGCAGTTGGCTGATCTCTTGTATCGATCGGCCGCCATGGTCGGAAACAGGCGGGAGGACATTCATCATACTACTAACATCAAACACGTGATTTGTCAAATCATAAATGTCACAGACACAAAATTATATTCTTCATAGAACAAAGAGATATCTTTGAAGAATGTTCCATTAGTCGATTTTGAATCTAGGCTATTGAAACAAGACACGGAAATCATTGAAATTAGTTCACCAATTTATTTAAATTTTAAGATTTATTTAAATTTTAATTGTACTACTCGTTTTAATATTTATAACACCTGAGGTTTTGCAACATTGCGCAGATAGACAAATTGTAACACCAATTAGCAACAAATCTAAAAGCAACGGGTCGAATAGATATGATAGCTGAGGTTATTTTAGAGTCCAACTTACAAAAATAATGATCGTATTCTATCGGGTAAAGTTATCCAAAAATAAAACCCTTTGGGAACGTAAACGTATTTCTGATTGGATGTCTGATTTAATAAGAGTTGAACATTGGGTGCGAGATTTTAGGAGGTAATATAATTTATTGCGTTGGAATGCGGCGAAGCATGCAGCTACTTTATATTTTACTTACCATAACATCGACATCTTAAGGAGCCTTCAATATACGCCTATTTTCTGTTTTACGTATACATATGTATATTTCAAGTTTATCTACAGTACTTGGCATTAAATTATACGTATATAACAAACGACTAGCGCATTGCTCGCTCCTTAAAAATCTCTTTAATAAATTCAGGATGTAAATCACTTAAGAGAAACGAATTCCCGGAGAGTATTCAAGTCCAATATTATGAACTGAAAAAGCAAGACGTGCGGTAATAACGTTTATTTTTTACGGTTGTAGACCCACACAGCAGCTCCTGCTGCTGCTAAATGGGTCCGCTCGGATTGGATAAGTACCATGACCTCACAGATAATCGGCATAACGTGGAAGTGTTTGTGCTTCCGCGTTCCGTCTGGTGAGTGAGGTAGCTGGTCGCCCATCCTCCTTCCTCCTCTTTCCTTTTCTTGTCTCCCCATGCCACTTCCTACCTCTACCCTTCCAAAAATTCCCACCTTAAAGGTGATCTATGCAAAACAAAATTGTGAAAGAAAAAAAATATTTTTTTTTATCGTAAACGGCAGAACAACGTCTCGGTCCGTTAGAGAATAACATCATTATTTAAATTAAAAAAAAATTAAAATATTAAAAATTATAATATTGTGGTAATAAATAATGGCGTTGTTTTATCAAGACGTTACTACACACACAAACACAGGTTGACACTGAAATGACACTGTCTTGATGTATTAATGTTGGTTTCATTTTTTTAAAAACAGAGCGCGGCTGTATAAGCAAAATTTTAATGACTGGCCAACACAAAGGGTGTCATGTCTAACGTCAACAAGAAAAAAAATTATACATGGACTTTATAAAGTATGTATGTATATTAACAAAACTATATATTTACTTTCAAATAACAGTATGACAAATTTAAAAACGGTTTTTAATGATCTAGTGTTACTTGTATTACGAGTGTTCTTATTGTGTTGTTTATAAATATTTACTATAATATTTATTTTTTAAATAAATAGAAAACGTTTTTTTGTATATTTATAATAAATATAATATATAATATATAATAC
>DWHO01003347.1:0-12112 GCA_018247575.1 Eurytides lysithous rurik | reverse complement strand
ATAGGTTTTAGAGATTAGGAACCAATCACCTATTTTTGCATACGATCAATGTCTTTTTTTACACGGTTTTTTCTGGACCCAATCTACCGTGTAAAAACAGAATTAGGTGTACTATCAGTTGTCCAAGTGAGAAATTGAAATATCACTTTCATTAGAACTGACATATTAACTGTCGTGTTAACGATTGGATCAACTTTAGCCGAGGCATGTCGATGTCAAATCCTGAAAGCTGTTGTCAAATTATGTCAATTTGCGGCGCGACTCGGTGTCTTGAATACGCCACATTCGTGTTTGCGCGCTATTAATAATTATGTAACTATGCCTTATGACATTTGTAATGTCAGTATGTGCACATACCTTATACTATGATTGTTTTTCAGTGATATTATCGACTTTCATTTGTTTTCTCTTCAAACTGATGCGATAGAAATATATTGAAATTATTATATGAATATAAATTCAAATATAAAAAATATTTTTATTAATTATGCATATACCTATATGTGTAAGTCGATTTTGAAATTTAAATTTCTGGTGCAGTTTTTTAGGAGCCTTTAATATATTATAATAATTATACTCCCATAGTCCATTACCACCCAATTTCTTACTACAATGTGAATTAATCTACAGCGTTAGCGTCTTTCATCGAAGCTTAAGTAATTTACACTAATATATAACATTATTTGCATAGTTCAAAGTTTATGAGTAAAAACCAATACCGTTAACATTCTTTAAAGTTGTAGTTATGGACATGAAAGACGTTGAAACCCCTATTCCTTTTTATACTCAATCATTGATAATAAAAATACTAGGCATGTGAACTGGTGAAACGAGTTATTCGCGTATAAAAAGAAAACAGGTTTTGGAGCGTTATTGATTCTGAGAAAATCGTTTTTTAATTGTCCTACTGCTGTGTTCTATGGGCGTGAGACTGGCTCATAATGTAGTCGTGGGGTAAACGGTCTCCCCTCACTTCACAGTAGCGGATGTCCAGTTCTGTTCGTTATTGAACGACGGACAAGGTCAGGCCCTTGACCTGCCTACGTGTCTGGGGCTAAAATTCCAGCGAAATGTTTTGAAAAGGTCGAGACCTATCAGCTATAATCTAAAGTAACTAACGCATTTGACACGTCACACTGGACCTTATGTATAGTATTATTTATAGACATGTACTTACCGAACACGTTATATTACATCAGTACGTGCTCTGGTTACCTAAAGACGTATGCGTGGATTACGTATTTTCACTTTTCATTATTCTTGTTTACTAATTATAGGACGATAGAAAAGGTAAGATTTACTTTAAGACTTAAAGATCTTCAAAGGAATTAAGTGATGTACAGACCCTTTGTAATCATTTGTTCGTTTGTTTGTTTTCATAAAATTAGTTAATGTAAATTGGGATATGATCATTTTATTGAACTGGCTAATATCACGACCAATTTTTATAATTTTACATATCCTTATCTTATTATATACCTCTGCTTACTTGCTCATGTCATGACTTAGTTGTTATAAGAAAATTAATTACAGCCTTACGATAATTACGGAGACAAACAGGTAGAACAGAAACATCAACTTTTTCTTCCAATTTGAAAATGTTTAGTAAATTATTGTTCGTGTAAAGTTCTGTGTGCTAATTGTTTTATATACAGGCAAGTTTAGTAGAGTAAGAATTCAGCTTAATAGTTTTCACAAACAAGTTGACGTTTCGTCCATGTAGCAATGGTTAAAAGGAAATCTTTAAAGCTCTTTTGAAGATACCCCCAGTATTATTATGCTATTTGCTTTAATAAAACTTTATATAAAGGGCTCTCGTGTGATATTGGAGATTTATTTCTTTTTTTATCTGAATTTTCTGATTGCGTTTTTTTTTACATTATACTTCCTTTCAGAGGCGTTTTATGTACACAAACTAACCTTTAGTTATATGAGCGTATAATATACGAATACTTAATTAAACCTACAATCCATACTACAGGGCACTACGACACTTATGACACGATTCGGACATTTTTTTTCTGTCTGTGTAGTGACCATCAAAGCTGTAAATTATTCAAAACATTTCGAATCCTATCTGATATTAATATGTGTAAAAACAGGTTATTTGTACTGAGAACGAAGCAACAAGCTAGAGACCACAGACACACTACATAGATTGTAAATTTTTACTACTAATGCTGCCCTCACGGAGAATTGTATTTCGTGTCATTGCGTTCTGTTACTGCACAAACTGGTTTTTCAATAATTCTGGGTTTTACGATCTATTTTTACTTCCTTCTCACCGGAATCAGTATAAAAAAGGGATAAAATGTGCTTTTAATTTCTCACAATATTTGTGTATCGGATGAAATGTATCAATTATGTAATGATGATATGTGGTATATCGGATGAAAAATATCGATTATACATATCGATATTGGATGATTCGATAATATCGGATTGAAGCTATATATTGCGTGCATATATCGATATTTAATCAAATATCTATATATATCGTGCACCCCTACAACAAGTCACTAAATATTTGCTTTAGATTAAATAAACGAAAACGGGTAATAATTAACGGGAGATTATTTATGGGAGTTAATATCTCAAAGTTAGTAAAAAATAATACCCTATTTAACTCCCACAGCTGGGCACAGACCTTCTCTATACAGTGTGGATCGGACTTCACATATTTGAGAAATATTTTGGAAGTTACACTTCTTTTGTCGCGTTAGGAAAAAATTTGAACTTTTTGTCAACATTTTAGTACGGTTTTTGTTCATGTGTAGTGTGCGGTGAAGTTGGAGCTTTGCGTGCGGTGTTGGCGGCGGGCGCGGATGCAGCCACGCCAGACCAGCACGGGGGCTATCCGCTGCACTACGCTGCCCAGATGTGCGGTGCTCCGGCGGCCACGGACCACCAGGTATTAGAGCAAATCCTGAACGGAGCATATATTTTTATGATGTGTTTGTCCATATATATTTTATGTACTCGTATGTAAAACCTCCTTATCACTCAATATATTAGTATTTTAAAAATAGGCGCAGGGTTTTTTCTTTACTTAAGCGAAAACAAATCATTACCGTGCGGCACTGTGTTGGTTCAGAGAGCGGAAAACAAAGTGTGGGGCCACCTCACTCACCAGATGAAACGCGGAAGCACAAAATCTTCCACTTCATGCTGATTTTCAGTGAGATTACCTGGCACGAACCGGCCCATTCAGATGAAGATGGTTAACTCTGATTCCGGTTATTGCACTGGTTGAATTGTTCATCAAATTGTAACAAGATAATGAAACATTTACTATAAATTATTTCGTCCAATGGATTAACTACGCCAAGTATATAGACACCACACTGATATCACAAATGACATTACATTCCCGTTTGCCACGTCAGTTATTTTCGACCAGATGGTTAACGATTTTCGCATAGTCAGCGAAATACATATAATTTTTAATGAATATGTCCTTTATCTTAACAGAGCAGGGGGGCGGCTTTGGAAGTGCTGAGGGCACTAGTGCGGGAAGGAAGAGTAAGCGTGGACGTGCGCGATGCCGATGGACGCACGCCCCTCTTATGGGCTGCCTCAGCAGGTTCAGCGGCTGCCGTATTAGCTCTGCATCAGGCTGGTGCCAGGGTAGACGATGCTGATAGGTATTTATTCCCCATTATTCATTAATTTGTAGTAGAAAGAACGAAGAGAACAAGCAAACAATTTAATGTGAAGTCTAACTATGTTAGGTGTTGTTATAAAACGGAACGATAAGTAACTATACTATTATATAAAATGTGCTCCAAAGAAAAAGAAACGAGTTTTGATAAATATTTGTAATAATTGCCATAATTAACAAAAACAAGCAACATTTTATATTTGCGATATGATTTTTGGTTTGGAAATTGGAATGATTTTTAAATTATTTTTGTCGCACAATAGGGACGGTTTAACTGCTTTACATTGCGCGGCTGCAAGGGGTCACACGGAAGCTTTAGAGACCTTAGTCGGTCTTTGCGGTGCCCGAGTGGATGTGGCCGACTCCCACGGCTGTACTCCCTTGCATTACGCTGCAGCATTAGGGCATGCTGATGCTACGTCAGCGCTTTTAGGGCACGGGGCAGACTCACATCGTCAGGACAAAAGAGGTCGAAGTCCAGCGCATACGGCAGCTGCCAAAGGACAAATAGAAACGGTTCGAATACTCGGTAAATATTTTAAACACTTTTCTTATAATTTACAGGTTCTTGTTAAATTTAAACATTTAAGTACTAAAATATTCTTATGCTGTATAGTTATATTTATCGAGGTTTTTTTTATCATTTAAGGAGCCAGAGGAGCAAATTTATGGCTACGTAACTCGAAAGGAGATTTACCGTTACATGAAGCCATCGCATCTGGACGTAGGGAATTAGTGAAATGGCTATTAGACGGCCGACCATCGCAAGTTAATGCTACGAATCACGAGGGACGTACCCCTCTGCATATAGCAGCGGCTACCGATAATGCTGACTTATGTCGATTGCTTCTGGATCGTGGTGCCGATGTTAATCTTATTGCAAGATCTTCAAAGAATGAGCCCTTAACGCCTCTGGACTGCGCCACTAGTCGAGGTCATAGATCGACAGCGAAATACTTGCAAATGCACGGTGGCTTACCTGCATCAAAACTATCCAACACCAAAATAATAATCGACGGAGCCCCAATATCATCCTTACCACAACGAAAAGTAACCAGCACAAAAATCGATGTACGTGATCGTATTAGGATAGAAAAAAGAGAAGTAGTAGAACTTTCAAGCCCTTCAATAGAAAGGCATCGTACAAAAGATAGAAGTTTCGATTATTATACTAATGATTCTTCTTCTGATGACAGGATGGCCAGAAAAAAATCGGATGTGAGACATGCTCAAAAACACGAAGAACGTAGAAAAAGACTTTTAAGACCTCAGAAAAGTTTCAGTGATGGTTATGATAGTGAAGTTGAAGGTTATGAGAAAAAAGATTATTTTAAACGAAAATATAAACGAAGTTCAAAAAATAAAAAAAATAGGTCCAAAAGTGAGCCATCAAGACGTCATAGAGTTAGTGCAAAACATCATCGACGATATAGGTCTACCTCAGAAAGTTCTTCAGATACAGAAAGCTACACGGAGGTAAAAAAGAAACGAAGCCATCGTAAGCACAGTAGAAGGAAATCTAGCTCTTTTTCAGAAGATAGTAGTTCGGAGTCAACCGAACGAAGAAACACTAAGAGAAAAGGAAAAAAAACATCAATTCACATCGAGCAGGATGATGAAAAGCAAAAAGTAAATATAGTTAAATATAAAAATATTGATTTTGAACGTAGTTTAGAACAAAACGTTAGTGAAAGTAATTACGTCTCTGCAGATTTGCCCGATAAAAAAATGCAATCTCAGAATATACCCTCAAAAATTAAAACCAAGACATGCAGCGAAACTGAGACTGACGCTATTTCTGTAAAAACTAACATGGTTGTTACACAAGCACAGATACATGTGGAAAAAGATTCAAATATTAATGGTAATTCTGAACTCACTGTAAAAATGGATTCGTCAAACAATGTCGCAATAGAAACAACAAATATGACAGTCAGCCATAAAACTAAAAACGAAGATGATAAAGAAATTATCGAAAATAAAAAAGATGATGATGATGATCTTGATAGCAAAGTAAAAAATAATGTTGAAGAAATTAATAAAGATGATGAAATAAGGGACCAGCCAGTTGAAAAACAAGAAGATACCGAAACTGATGTTCTTAAGGATGATTTACAGGCAGCCGGTAATATTACCGTAGATGAAAAAAATGTGAAAGATGCAGGAGCAGGTGAAAGTGAAGAAAAAAGTAAAGTTGAAGGCGAAAGTGAAAGTCGACAGTTTTCACCCGAATTAAATAAAAAAACTAAATTTGACCAGATATCCGGTGAAAAAAGTTCTCTGTCTCGAGCGAATTCTTCTTCAGAGATGTCTAGAAGAAAATCATTTCAAATTCTTTCTGGGCCTGATGATATTAATAAAGCGGGTGATTCGACTGATACTAAACAAAGCTTAGAAACGGATGATGTAGAAAATTTAGGGTCTATAGAAAAAAGTAATTCACCATCAGTATCATTTGCTAAAAAAGATGAAGTATTCAAAATTAACGACTGTGATAATTTGTCTGACCATTTAATGGGCGAAAAAGTCGTACACGAGGAAAGCAAGACGGAATCGAGTAAAACAACAGATGACAAAATAAAAATAGATACAAAAAATTTAAAACAATTAGATTTGAGGAATCAATATGCAACGAACACTACAAGTAGTAGTGATGGGACTCAAAGTATCGATAAAGGAATTCTAAGAAACTCACCTAGTGAACACGCATCATCACACGATCGTGCAGTTCAGCAAATAATTATGCAAAGTGGATCGGAAGACTTTGACGTAAACACATCTGTTGTGCCGGATACGTCAAAAGAAACACGTAAAAGTGCCTATGTGAGGGAAAGCGTGCTTAGCAGCCGAAAAAGTAGTATTTATGAAACTGAGAGCTACAAAGTTTTATCGGATGTTACGCCTACTATTGAAGGCATATTAAAAAAACCCAATATGGATGAAGGTTCACTAGAAGATGATAAACCAAATAACGAGGATAGAATGCTTCTCAGAGATAATTATTATGGTCGTGTGCCGAGCGTCAGCGACAATGAAATTTACTATAGTCTTTCCGAAGCTGATGGACGCCGTAAGCGATTTCGAAAAAAGGGTCGTACAAAAAGTAGAATAACAACAAGGTCTAAAAGCGAAAACTCAGAGAGAGGTTACGAATCTAGTGGGTTTATGGATTCTGGCTTCGAACCAAGTCCTCGACCTGTACAGCGTTGCATTATGAGCCCACGTTTAAATGCTTATTATCAACAACGAAATGCAAGTGGTAGATTTTCCAGAAGAACAGATAGTAAAATACCTGTGCGAAAACCTGGTGATAAAAATGCTGTAGATATGCGATCGGTGACCCAGAGAATACAAACTAATATGAGAAGGTAAGCAGATTTAGGATCAGACTTAAATAATATTTGAATGTGATTTTCATTAATTAAAAAAAATCTTGCAGGTATTATTGTGAACGAAAAATATTTCAGCATTTGTTAGAACTTAAACGTTTACAAATAAGAACAAGTAAAGCAAATGAAGCAGTACTAGTAAAAAGAGCTATTGATGAATATAACAAGTCTAGTTTGGCTAACATTGGTTTGGGTCAATACAATAGTCTAGAATATTCGTTCAGTAGTTTTGAAAAATTTCTGTATGAAAGTTTAAGAAAGTTGCAAAAAAGTGGCAAAAAGCATTTAGATCGACTACCTGAAAAGCCCATAGATTTTGACTATGGAGAGAGCGAACTTTACAAAATGAGCGCTATCCCGGATAATCCTTGCTTATGTACGAGCAAAACACATAGGTGTTTTCATGCTGTACATGCTTATACTGGTATACCATGCGCAGCATATAGTAAGTATATATTGCCTCATTAATTTGTTTTGCTTTTTTTATTTTATTAACACATGTTTTTTTTTTGCAAGTTCCTTACAAATGGAATCACCACACAATGCCCAAGCCTTCGACAGCTGGTCCAAGTACTAAATCAAGAAGTTTTCTACCGAAAATAAACTCGAAGCCACCAACAGGTTCTAGTAAGGCACATGTAACTTTGGAGGTGTCTCATGGTACAGAAAAACAGTTGATCGCACTCCCCGCCGAGAAATTAGATAAAAACAAAAGATATTACGTGACGTTCACCGTTAAAGGCTCCGAACCGACATCGGATAACGACAATGCAATCGGTACCGCAAGCCCGCATAACAAAAGCGTGCGCACGGGTTGATTATGGTCGGGAACTAAAAATAAGAACAATTGCATTATGTTATAGATACGATTAGGCGTAAGTGAATATTACGCCGTTTCTTGATATAATGTTATGCTATCACAATACATAACTTACTGGCATAGTTTAATTTGCAATACACCAAATGAAGAGTGTATATTCTTTACTAAAATTAATAACAAGTTTAGCCCGTAGGTGACGCCGAAGACACCTCAATTTATCATTTAGACGAAACATAAATATATTGTATCAATCATGAGCAATCGTCAGAAATAATACGAGAGCAAAATTGAACCTTTAAGAAATAAAACAAATCAGTAATAAGGCGTTAACAAGCGTTTAACTTTTTTTTGTTTTACTAATTTTTTCTATAAACAAACTTTGTACAATTCTGAAGTTAAGAATTATAGAAAGATATATATAAAAAGAAATGTTAATAGTTTAAATTTATTTAAATGCCTCTTTTAAATATGATTTAGTTCCTAGACTGATGCAATCCGTCCGAGATAATCGTTAAATATATATTTTTTTACTTAAGGATGTTTTAAAATATTCAGTGTTTAATGTTATTAAAAATACCTATTATGTAGTTACGGACATTTAATTGTAACTGTCTTTAACAAACAAAGAAACGCATTTACATAAAGAGGTACATTTATGAATAAAGAGAGGTAAAAGAAAACATTTGTGAGTAAAAGATGAGCTTTGTTGTAACATTAAATGTTTGTGAAAGAAATGTGTGGTTTCAATCATCATGTCACTATGTTTTTCTGGGTTTTGATTTTTAGCTTTACGTTCAAACTTTTTATGCGCAACAATGCTGTATACACTACCAGCCAGTTTGAGGCCAATTTAGTTAGAAAAAATATCAAATAAAACTCAAAATATCACAGTGTATGGCTTATTTTGATACGTTGTTGCAGCTTTTTGAAAAGTCTTCCACATGTCCTTTTTCGAGTTGGGACAAGCCCCTTTCAAGCTCTTCCCATAAAAGTTCAATGTTCGTTGGCATCCAGGCCTTGTGGCGGCCACACGATGTTCTCCAACACCCTGTCTCTCTCTCCCTCTTTCCTTCCTAATAACCTGTTTTATTAATCACCCTGTTGCAAAATAAAACTATCCCCAACAAATTTGAACTCGAAGGTAACCACATTTTTTTTCAGAATTATCTTGTACTTCTCCTTTTCATGAGGTTTATTAAACCACCAGTTCCATTGCATGACAAACAAATCCATAACTGAACCATCTCTATTCTTAACCATTTTGACCTATTTTGAACTTTTTTCAAAGATTTTTTTTGAAAAAGAAGTCCGATGCCGGTTACAATGAACATATTGACTTCTCTAGAAGAAGTAGTTCTCAAGCGGCCTCGGCCACTCGGCCTTCCCAAGCGTGAACGATCTTCATTTTTTTAGTTTGCTTTTTTTTTAAACACTGCCCTCATTGTATAAAACTTCTTGTGTTACTAGGGTTTTTTTTACATACACAATATTCAAATAGACAACGCACAGATCCGGCACAAGTATTTGTAGATCGTACAAATATTTGTCCCGGGTGAAAATTGAACCTACGACCGGCGACGCTGAAGCCAATAGCTTAGCAACTGCGCTTAATGGGTCATTAGATCTTCATTACTGCCAGTCTCCTTAAAGCGAGTTATTGCTTTAAAACACCAAATACCGTCAACTTGAGTTGGCTCAGATTTGACTTCCATGTGCAAAACTACTAAGGCAGAACGCATTTCATTATTGATATTGATACTTTCTCCATATTATTTAGATGAAACCACGAGTTCAGACTAATTAAAAACATGAGTGCATAAATCCATATAAGTGTTGAACACGTGTTTTAGGAAGCTAAAACAATCCTCAGTTATTGTCAATGCAAAACAAAAGAAAAATATTTGTACTGAGCGGTTCATAATAATATTGAATAATTTTACCGCCTAACTACTGTTCTGTACTCTTTGGTGTGTGGAAACAATACTTCTATAAATAGCATGGTAAAACTCACAGAAATGACTTCATAAATTTATGACCTTATTGTGAGAAAAGGACGACCAAGTAGTGGGTATTAGCACTGCGGCTGAATTTGAGACAACTCTTTAACTATGGAAACCAAATGCCAATAAAAATAAACAAATTCGGGTTTCAACTACTAAACATTCAACCGAGTACGCTCCGGAATGCTCGAGAGTACGTACACTTTATTAAAAGCAAAATACGTAAACTTAACCAAACTCTTGTTGCCCTGGAACACAATAATTCACGTCCATCTCGTGTAATGGGCGCGGGTAAAGGACAGGCTGTCTAAAATCGTAACAATGTAAATAATATTTATTTTTTTGTTATAGAAAGATAGAGTATACATGTAACGCCTTGTACATTTGATTAGGTATAGTAAAAAAACGAATTTTGGAATATATGAAATAAAATTCGTCTTAGGTAAAATCTGCGTTCTTATGCTTATATTTATAATATTATGTGTCTTTCATGATATGTGCATAATAAAATGAACTGAATACACTTATAAATATGGAGTACAAATCTGACCACTAAAAGGATTAATTAAATTTACTTTTTTTCTTATCTTTTAAATTATTAAACATTTTTATAAAATAAAGATCAGTTTTGTTTAAAAAATAATGTTATTTTATCCGAACTTTTTAGTTTATGATCCTGTCCACTATAAATATTTCTTTCATAGACATCCAAACATAGGCTATGTGATGTTTTAACATTACAAATGGCCGACGTGGTATCTTTTTGTAAATAGTACTATTCTCTCACAGCAAATGTTTTTAATTTCTTAAATGACTTAGAACAATGATCAATGATTATTCAAGAAGTAACAAATTTTATGAAACAATTATGAACAATGAAACAAAAAAAAACATCAAACACAAGAAGCATAAGAAGTAACATAAATTTTATGAAATAATTATGAACAATAAAACAAAATTGGTAAATAGTTAAAACAATTATATTTCTACTATAAGCTAATGAATACAAATAATAGTATTTTTAAGCGATCACGTCTTTCTATTCGTAAACAATAAATTTTTTGGGGGCTCTCCCTTAGACTCCAAGCAAGAGTGCAACACCAGCGAGCGTCCAACGTGTCGGTTTGTCTTTCGTCTTCAGATTGAATGTCCACACAAATGTTGGGCCCCGCATTCTGTAATTAATAGCTTACACCATAAAACATTTTAAGATTTTAGCTAAAATGTTGTTCATGAGAGAGCAATTAACAGTCCTTTAAATTTGATTATATAGTTCTCTGATTCAAATAATCGCTTCCGATAAACATATTTAAGTTAATCGAGTACTTCGTCTTCTCAAAAGACCAGTGCTCAGTAGACTTATTAATAATAATTAAAACGACATTTTTTTAAATTAAATAGGCAGTTTTTTTTTCTCGGAAATAGTACTCTTCACACTGGAACATAGTGATTATTCCACGTTACTGCTCTTCGATAGAACAACTAGCAGTTTTGTTTTATCTCTCCAAGTGAACTATACAATGAAGTCCGATATATTGCCATAGCAAAATGTTTGGAAATGAAACCACGAGTCAGGAAGTGAAAGCCAATTATTCTGAAACTTGGAACGCAACGGTCCCCCCCACGGGTGTTGTAGATTCTAAAATTATAATCTCTCAACGTCAGATGGATTCTTCTTTGTTAGAACTCTAGGTACCACTTTGTCGCCAGTTACTCTACCGTGAAGCAGTAATGTGTAGGCACTGCTGTGTTCCAGTTTGAAAGGCCATGTTGTTAGCGTGATTACCCGGCATAGAGATATAACATCTAAAATCCACGAGGTGACGACGTGACAACCCATCACGTGACTTACTCGTCTCGTCTCTTTGTCGCTAATCAAAAAAAAAACACGCTCTTACCGAATCTTGTAGACGGGGCACTCGTAGACGTTGCGCGTGTCTTGCTTGTCCTGCGTGACGGCACGCACGTAGATGACGGGCATGAGGGGAAAGAGCTCCATCATGTGCGACTCCACAATGCCCCCGCTGAGCGTGTCCCATCGGGCGCCCTCCATGAACAACCCGTGTACGTTTGCGCCCTCTCGAGGCGGCGCACTATAAACCGTTTCATTTCACGAAGTGAAAATTTGCTTATAATTTTATTTTTTACTTATATTTATTATTTTTTCACGCAGCTGTTCCCGCTGCTGAATGGGCCGGCTCGAACCGGATTAGTACCACGACCTCACAGAAAATCGGCGTGA
>DWHO01003346.1:0-12114 GCA_018247575.1 Eurytides lysithous rurik | reverse complement strand
GCACCTGTGTCTGCGCAAACGCTTGTGCACTATAATATATCCTGCGCACTTGGTTGATCTCTTGTAGATCGGCCGCCGTGGCCGGATTCGGTCGGGAGGACATCATCATCATACTAACAAATAAAAATAAATATATAATTGTTGAAATTGTTACTAGTACATTACCTTTTAATAACATGTATATTACATGGAAAATATTAAGAAAGGAATATGTAAATTCTGTTTTCAGTTGATAATAGAATATACATATTTTTGAATCTTAGAAAAAATAAAAAACCTACTATATGAATGGGAATAAGGACAAGAGATTGGTGTATTAGATATTATTTTAATATATTATTTTACTATGTACGTAAAATTACATTCATCAATATAGGCAGTAAAATAAAAAAAAGACATACAGAGGATGTCTTTAAATTTCAAAATGATGTTATTTGGTTTTGGAATATATGTAAATGATTACCTGTACCATCTTGTTACTACTTGATGGGTGTTTATTCTGGTCGGGGACCCAAATGCTTTCGCAAGACCAAAATCACCAATCTTCAAAATGCCTTCCCGGTTTATGAGCAAATTATTGGGTTTTAGATCTCTGTGTAGAATCCAATTTTGGTGTAGATATTCCAAGCCTGTTTATATATTACACCATAATATATACAATATCATAATGACAACTTTATTGCAGAATTATATTTGTGTTTTATTCTTGTATAACAAAATATTATTCAGTTATTATTGAGTTCATCAGGGGAAGTTTTTTTTAAACGACAAAGTTTCTAGAAAAATAGACAAAATTGGACATATACTTTTAGGTAATGAGTGCAATATAGAGCCAAGCTTTTCTGTTATGCACAAATATGTTGCTTTCTATTAGGGATTGCTAAGTTTTATAAAAACATTGAAATTACAGTTTTTTTTTGTACATATCTCAGAAAAATCATAATTTAATACAAATCACAAAAAATATTGTTTTGAATTGACTTCTTTATGCTAAGATTATTTTATTGCATTGTGATTAATGGATGTCAACCTATGATAAAAATTGTTAGGAAATATCTCTATTCTATGGTAATGTATCAACACTGAAATTGAACATTACAACTGGTATAAAATAATATGACCATTAATTAAGCATGTACATGGGTTACTTGGCAATTCCCTCACAAGTTCATGGAGGCTGGAATTTAAATCAAGTTTTCATATCAAATTAGTGAAGACAATAACCCAGTAAGACTAATGGTTGTTCATTCCATTTTGTCTTATACATTATAATGTATAAGTCTAAATAGGGTCCACCCTGCTTATAATATTTGTTAAAGAATTAGAAAAAAAATATAACATTTGTGCTTTGTACCTTTTAGAGTCATAATCGTATAAGCTTTAACATTTGCTGGAGTAAGTACAATATTGCTATCCTTTACAATCATCTCTAAATCAGTATCCATAAAGTCAAACACAAGTGATACATTTGACTTTTGACCAAATACATCTGTAAATTTATAAGAATATTGTTATTATAGGTTAATCAAAAACATGAATTGTTGTTAAATTTATATCAGTCAAATTTCAAAATTAATGAAGAGAACAATTGTCATTAAAAGAATTAATCAAAAATATATAACCCCACACTTTTCTTCAATATTTATACTTAAACTTTAAATTTCTTTGTGTAATAACTAAATACTAATTTATTTAAGGAGTAAATAAAAAAAGAAAAAGAGTAAAAAATAACCTAACAATCCTATGAGGTTTATATGCTGTAACTCCTGCAATAACTTTATCTCCCTAAGAGCAGTCCGGTTAATACCATCCTGGGCTTCAAGTCTAGAACCAATTTTAATTTTTTTTACAGCCACTATTTTATCGGTCTTCACATCTCTGGCTTTATATACCGTAGCAAACTAAAAAAAATATTTACACAATTAAAATTAAAAAACAGTTCAGTTTTGACAACTGAAAAATAAAGTTATTAAGAAAATATAATTCATATAATTATATTTTCTTGTTAAGTTCTTAATAACTAATTCTAAGTAATTTTCATTCACCTGTCCTTCTCCTAAAAAGTCGATCTTCTCGTAACGTAAAGTTGGTTCTACCATGATGTTTTATTTTACATACAATTTTTTAATACATTCTGATATTTATTTTGTATAATATGTACTACTAAAAAACTTAAAACACATATTGCATTTTTCAATAGATGGTAATTTTTTTAAAAAATAACTTTGAAAATACACGACAACACGAAACTGTCCGCAATTCAAAATTTGACACATCAGTGTTGCATCTTACTCATTTATAACTGTTGATTTAATTATTTTATCGATTAATAGATATAATATTCAAGCAAAACTGTATAAATAAAATATTCAACATCGTCAATTAAAAAGAATCATGAAGGACTTGAATTTACAAGCTCGTTCACCTGAACAATATATCCGATAAAATAAAAATATACGAGACCCTTATTCCTGCGAATTTGAATCCCATACGCAGTCAACATTCATATTATATTCAACTACAAGTATACTAGTGATAGCCAAAGGGTCTCAGATAACTGCTAAGTAAAAATTGTATTCATCTGGGCTTACAACCATTTTTGGACTTACATAAGTCGTACCATGATGTGCTAGTAACAAGAAAGACCACGTGAAGGAACTTAGGGGAAACAGATGGGATGTCTCTCCGTAAATCGGAGAACATCTCGTTGGTGTTTTCTCTGTCCCTAACAGAATATGGCAAGACGACCAGAAGGTTGAGTACCACTAATAGCTTTGAACAACGAAGCTTTCAAAAGCGGTACAAAATAATTTCCTATAGTCCTATAATTATACTGATGATCAAAAATCCCGCACATGATTTGAGAATATCAAATCACTACACAAAATTATTTAATGGCCAAAACTAAGATAAAAGTTTTTTTTTGTTAATTGAACTTATTTACCAAAAGACTAAAGTATGTATATACATTTACTTTACATTTTGATGTTATATTTGTGTTAAAAATATCTTACTTTTAACGAACATCACTACTTATTTAGTGTAATGTTTTCAATCTGTGGTCAGGCGCTTTTATCGTCAAATTATAGTGCTATATAATTCTGCTGTTCTTCTAAAGTACATAGTCATCGATATTGGGTAAAATGGCAGAAGGCCAAGAAGAACCGAAAAAGATAACAATTACAGTAAAAACTCCAAAAGAGAAACAACAAGTTGAAATTGAGGAAGATGCTGACATTAAAAAAGTATGTACAACGCTATTGAACCATTAATAAATGGCGTAATAACATAGATATTGCACACGCAATCAAGACACACTTATTTTAATCACTTATGTATGCAAGTTTAATTTATCTTAATTTTTAGCTCAAAGATGTACTATCTCCTAAATTCAACGCTGAGCCAGAGCAACTATGTCTTATCTTTGCTGGCAAAATAATGAACGATAGTGATACGTTGAAACAACATAATATCAAAGATGGGTTGACTATACATCTTGTAATCAAGACACCTCCAAGACCGGAGCCCGAAGGGGGTACCCGCCGTCCGCCAGGTATTCATTTCACATCTCTAATTTCTTAGAAGGCAATCATAAGTAAATTTAACATCTAAGAAGTTACTAGAAAAAACAGGAAACTAAATGTCAGCACTACTTTTAATACTATATAAATAAAGTGTAAGTTACATATATATAATATTATTTTGTTTTACTCATATTAAAGCATAATAGATTAAATTTATAATATCACTTTTGTATGGATATCATAATCTATTTTGAACAATTTAGCCACTGGCCTTTTTATTTCCATTCTAAAAATGTCTTAATTACTATCTTTTAAAAAGAAATTGTTTAAGTTTTGTATTTCTAAATAATTAATGTAATTTTAAGTTGCATGTAGTGTTTTAACACAAAATGTGATTAACGGTGTGACAAAAAGACATGTGCAGTCAAAAGAAATGATATGAATACATATCAATGCTCCAGAAATTTGTATAAATCTTTGGCTTCAAAAATATGTACTTGACTTGAAAGTATGAAAAATTGTAGCCACTGGTATATATCATAAATGTACACAACATTCAATGCTTCATTAAATTATGCTTAACATGACAAGGGCAAAAAAATTAAGGCATTTATGCACATTTCTGTCAATAGCATTTATCATAACATTGCTTCATAACATAATTATTGTGTGAAAAACAAACCATAAAGTTAGCCACTGATAATGGCTACAACTTTATACCTTTGATGATGACTACCTTAATACTTTTGAAATCAAAGGTTTATACAAATTTCTGGAGCCTTGACACTGTATACATATCAACGGTGGTAAACAAAAATGTATTAAATGATAAATGGAGTATTTTTTAAATTGCATTGTTGAATTCAGTAAATTAAACCACATCAATTAGTGTATGTCTGGTGAGTCATTTTCATTTTTCTGGTTACTATGTTTTTGCTTACCAGCATCAATATCATTGCTTCTGACTGTATAGCCTTAGTTATAACACTTAGAAAATGACAACAAAAACATCCAATAAAAATGAAAATCCTCTACTTGGTGGATACAATCAGCACATTTAGGATGTTTTTGTTGTCCTCTAAATGAAAATTTCCAATAAGGTAACTTTTCATATCACAAAGTTGGACATAGTACCTATGTTTATATCAATTTTTTTAAATTTTTAATTTGTTAAGTTTTAGCTTAAGATTGTATATATATATTATATTGACCCTTTAATGTTTTCTTAACAAAAATATAATGTTTGTGTTGTATATAAAATTGTGAGATAGAATAATACCCGTCTTTGTTTACAGCTGACGTAGGTGCCACACCATTCGGGTTAAATTCTCTAGGTGGTCTTGCTGGCTTAGAAAGTCTTGGCTTAGGCCAGAGCACTTTTATGGATTTACAGGTAATAATAATTTAACAAAGCTTTTTTAGCTTTAAAGTATATAGTTTTTTTTTCATCAATATATATGGCAATATTATTAAAATATTGAAATTAAAGCTGATGCTGTGATTTTCTATGGATAATATTTCTTTAAGGCGAGAATGCAGCAGGAATTGTTATCTAATCCTGATATGTTGAGGCAAGTGTTGGACAATCCTTTAGTGCAACAAATGATGAATGATCCTGAAAATATGCGCACACTCATAACATCGAACCCCCAAATGCAAGATTTGATGTCCGTAAGTACTTAATGTTAGAACAAGAAAATTAAAATCTTTAATAATTTTTGTATGAAATAAAAATTAAATATCAAACCAAATATACTTATTCCAAATAAAATATTGAATGCATAATGATTAAACTGGACTTTTTACTGAACAAATTTTTGTTTAAAAACAAGTTATTTTGATGATTATTTCTTTAAATGTTTTTATACTGTGACACATAATTATTGTAATATTAAAGAAAATTTCATGATTGGATATAGTACTACAATAAAACAGTTATTTTTTGTTTTTTAATAGTATGTTAACATAAACTATTATCTATTGACCTTATTTTATTTTAGTATAGATGATGTATTACTTTACAAACAAACCATTAATTACTATTAATGGTTATAAATTTTGAGATGCTGTATCAAAAAAGTTTTATGTATTGATATCATTTGTATTTTTGTATTACATTATACTTTTCTTTGTAGCGAAACCCTGAAATAAGCCACATGCTCAATAATCCTGAGTTACTTCGTCAGACAATGGAATTGGCTCGTAATCCTGCAATGCTTCAAGAGCTCATGAGATCTCATGATAGAGCACTTTCAAACCTTGAAAGTATACCAGGTAATATGATATGATATGTGTCAATTAAATGTTTGAAATTATACTTATTAAATATCTTATATTAGAATTCTAGAAATAGTGTATTTATTTTTATATTTGTTAAAGATGAAATAAGATAGATGCATACATTAAAATTTACACTTTTCATATAATTTGCACTTAAGCTTTGTAGGTTCCCATCCCATGCAATTGGATATTATGTAAATTATTGTCTCGATTTATTACTCTCATTGTATAAGCGCTATTTTTAGGCATATATGACTTGTTTCAATAACTTTTCGATAATGAGGCACTAATAGTAGAGGAACTTTATTGAAGAATTTTTTATGTAAGGTGAAAGAATCTTACTGTTTATATGTTTCATACTAAATAATTATTTTGCAATTTAATATCTTTTTTAGGTGGATATAACGCCTTGCAACGAATGTATCGTGATATTCAGGAGCCAATGTTGAATGTGGCTAGTAGCATGGCTGGAAATCCATTCTCAGGGCTTGTGGATAATTCAGGTTTGTATTTCTTAATTAATTCATTTTGTAATTTCAGCTTCTATTTTATTGCAATTTTTACTACTTTTTTTTTTAATTGCTTAAAATAGTCATAATGCTACTTATAATCAACTTATAAATATCAGTAACCATGAAATTTATTAACAAGGGATTACTTTTACCACATATGTTTGTTACTATATTTTTTTGTAGAAAGTAGTTAGTTGTAGTAACATGATTTTTTTTCGTATTTTAATGATAACTATATTACAGATGGAACGAATCCACAACAAGGCGCCGAAAACCGCCAGCCTTTGCCCAATCCATGGCAGCGTGGTGGTGGGGGTACTGGGAGTAGTGGGGGGACAGGTACGGGAGCAGCAGGCACTGGCCCGGGCTTAATTAACACGCCGGGTATGCAGTCTCTCCTCCAGCAGATGTCTGAGAACCCCAGACTGGTGCAGTCCATGCTTTCCGCACCCTATACTAATAACATGCTGCAAGCTCTTGCAGCAGATCCTGACATGGCCTCGCAGCTCATCAATCAGGCATGTATAAAGTTTTAGGTCTTTGTTATTTTGTTATTTAAGAATTGTAGTTTTAAAATATTGCTTTTTTCCTACAGAACCCGATGTTTGCTAACAATCCACAGCTGCAGGATCAAATCCGTACAATGATGCCCCAGATGCTTGCCCAACTTCAAAATCCTGAGATGCAACAGATGATGTCCAATCCACAGGTGAATTTCATTTATTTAACATACACATTTGTATGTCTTGATAAAATAGAAATCTAAAATCACATAAAACATATAATCAATAAAAATCATAAAAACCTGACTAAGACTTGTGTCTTAGTTAGGTTTTTATGAATTAGATTTATAATAGGTATTATATATGCATAATGGATTCTGTTAAAATTGCTGCTGAAATTTGAACTTGGAATGTTTAGTTATTTTTAATTAAAACCAAGTGCATTAACTGGCTTTATAAAGTTCATATGTACACTATCACTAACATAATTTGTTCTTGATGTATAATATTTTTAATCTCTCTTATAAATTTTTAGGCTTTGAATGCACTCCTGCAAATACAACAGGGCATAGAGCAGCTGCGCACAGCTGCACCAAGTCTTGTGAACAACCTGGGCCTGGGTGTGGCAGCTGCTGGGGCTCAACCACCTACAACTACCGCAACTACAACACCCACAACACCATCCGGACAAACCAACACACCACCGCGTCAACAACAGAACTCTGAGCTGTTTACACAGGTTTGTTGCTTGACTTTAATGTCAACATCAAAATTTTAACATTCAATATATAGCATATTACTAATATCTATCAAACATCAAAAAAAATTTCACAAAATCATGTTTAAACCAATAATGTTAACAAAATTTCATATATTAGTCTTGTTAATTAATGGCTTTGCTTCTATGCAATTTGACTATTTAGCCTGGAAAACTTATACATAATGTTTTCCAGGCTAAATAGTATCCTATACCACACTATGAAATCTTTACATATATTTTATCAAAAGAATTTGAAATGTTAATAATGTTTTAAACTCTCAAAAAACTATTTATGTATCAAATAGTGTAAATGCAAAATGATTTTGTTTTGTTCTTATATTTTTGGTTTGCACTTAAATACATTCAATGCTGAAAATCAATGTTCCTGAAAATCAATTTGAATCACGTCGCATGAAATTCATCATATTTGACATATACTTCATGCAAAAATTGGCTGTAGTCAAATTTATGGAACTTTGTAATATGACATACTAGCTATACCCATACAATATTATAAAAGAATCTGTAGGAATATCAAATATTTAGCTACAATGGTAACCGTAATGGGCAGTGCCATACTGGTCTGTTATATCTAATGTCTTGATATCATAAAACTGCTATAAATGTACGAAAAGTCATTATGTCATTTGTAAAAAAAAAGTTGGTCTACTGTCCAGCAAAAGGTTAAAAATGTTTTTGCAAAGTTATTGTCAGTGTATAATCACCCTTACACATTGGGTCAAGGTAATTTTTCAGGATGTTAAATATATAATATTAAAATGTGTATTACATGTGAAGTATGCAAGGCTCATTCAACTAAAGTGTCCTTTATTTTTATTAGTTCATGCAGCGTATGATGTCAGCAATGTCAAATAATCAAACAAACAGCAATCAGCCACCAGAACAACGCTACTCTCAACAGCTTGAGCAGCTTGCTGCTATGGGCTTTCTTAACAGGGAAGCTAATTTGCAGGGTAAGTCAAAGGTTTTTAATATATGTATTAAAAACTTCAAATTTTGATAATATCACATCCTGCTGTTATAACATTAAATGTGCAGTGCTTAAATTGCACATTTATTGTTATAATTTAATGCCTTACAAAACTAATCTCATTAATAAAAGGATTTGGCTGGCAGCTAATAGTCCAATATATTATTGACTAGACCTGTCGCGTGTCATAATCGGGTCAGGGTAAAAATATCTAATAATAACAGTATTTTATCCATTATAATGTGCAATGAATTCAAATTAGAGTATAAAACATGTCTTACATATGTAATATACTTAATGACAAGTCATAATGGTTACATGACCGACAAATGTTTTCATAATGCTTTATGATTTCTGATACCAACATTTCTTTGATAAAATTGTGGTTAAATTAGCTTTTTATTTGTATAAATTTACAATATGTTCAATGATAAATATATCGATTAAATTATAATTTGTAAGTGGTCACCTTACAACTTGTTATTGGGTGCTTTATTTGTGAGTTCAATCCTGATTTGAGACAGGTATTGTATAATTTTCAAACACTGATTCAAGTCAGGATGGACTTTATTTCCATGATTTCGTATTTATGAAAACCACTAATATAAATGGATATTAGGACTTAGAAGAGGATTTTAATAGAAAAACAAGTAAGACAAGAAGTGGTAATATAAATGATTGTGTAATTTTGTTTTTCAGCATTAATTGCAACATTTGGCGACGTTAACGCGGCCGTGGAAAGGCTACTTGCTCTGGGGCAGTTGTCCATGAGCTAACATCCATGCGCATAGACACTACCTCTCGGGCTATTACTCACTGATCACTCACCGCAACATCCGTTTTTTGTGTATTCTTTTGATCCCTGACTATGTGGTCATTGATATGTTATAGTTAATAGTTTTAAAAACTATTTTCTTCCTATTTTATATATAATAATATCGCTAATAAAATATCTATGATACAATTATTATCAACTATTTTAGTGCTGTCACAATGTGTTACCTATAATTTTCATGTGTGTCACGGTGAATGATTTTCTTTCTTTGACATTCACTCATGATTGTTAGTGTTTGTCAGTCTCAAAAATGTCAAGATATAGCACATTGATTAAATTTTTCCTCCCAAATCCAAGTCAATGGTATTCTGTGTTTAAATATTAAATTTCCAAATGTATGATTATTTATGAAATATAATTTATTATTCAATATTGACCTTAACATATTTTTTAAGCATTTAAATTTGCCTGGTAGTTAACATTTGCATCAAAGTGACAAGAAATGACTGTTAACATTAAAGAGGTTGCATCAAGTATTGTTTTTACATAATTTTCAGGTCATAGAATATGCTGTAAGGAATTATATAAAGCTGTGTAATTAAATTTTAAAGAAATAACAAGTGCTTAAATTCGGGTATAATTGACCTGAATCCTAGGTGCTAATGATTTGGTTTTAAGGATCCTAATAATTTTAAACATTTAGTTTTCACAAAGTAACCAAATAACTCAAATTTCATTATGTTACAATATAAAAGCAGTGTTTTCATTAAATTATTTAGACTTATATCACTGTAATTAGAAGTTGTTATGACATTTTTAGTTGCAGTATTATTTAATATGATTCTATGACCCTCTTTAGTGTGAATAGTACCTTTCTCTGTAGGACAAACGAAATAATACGTCCAATCGATAAATAGACATAACATTTCTGTTGCTCAACAAGTTATAATTGAAATGAATAATCTAAAATATAAATAACTACATAATAACTACATATTCCAAGATCAAAACAAACTATAAAGATGTAATGGAGAATTTTAAAAAAATTATGGTGTATTTAATTTTATACGAAGTACTTCTCGTTTTTCCAGCTCTTGTGGCCATGAAAAGATGCATTCTTTATATATAGATATTTGGAGATTGAATACACAAACTCAGAGTTGAAATGCTAATCCCTTAAATTTTAATGTATCTACATTAAGCCGTGAGCCTAAATTGGAAAGTAGAAACTATTGTTAATGTGAAAATTATAACTATGTTAGGGAAATATAGTAATTTAATTCCATTCCTTTTATCTCTAGGTATTTTAATTTGTTTCATTGGAGGGCATGCTCTCCCCGTAACATTGGGCAAAGGTAATAAATCTAGGTTTGTTTATATAGCATATTATTTCTGTAAAGAAAAAAGGAATTTTCTATTTCTTTTTCGATTTATGTATGTTCGCTTTTATAGCAATGTTTAAAAATAACGTTAAAATTAGAATAAATTGCAACTATGAGTGTAGGTTTATGTAAATAGTTTTGTTTTACAATGAATGTAAAAGTAAAAATGGTTATAGATGAAACAAATTCATGTTGTTTATCTGCCCACAGTTACTTATGTGTAATATTATACATGGCTTTTAAATTATATTAGTTGCTTACAAATAAATACTATTGTAGGCTGATAATTGACATCTGTATTAGGATTGCAATAAAGGTCTTGCTTGTTTTCTTTATTCTGAATTTAAAAGCAACAAAGAAACTATTCGTTTTACTTCATATTATGTATTATTTGTACAGCTCGGATAAAAAAGAAACAGCGTTTGTGTTATTTACTGTCAAATCCACATCAAGAATTACTTCAATCTTAATCTGATTCAATTAACCTTGAATTTTATCGCCAAATAAACTGATTATTGGTAATTAATCTCTTGTGGATTTTTAATTTTGTCACCCAGCCTAATAGTATCAATTTTCGAGATTTTTTTTAATGAATTATGTTTTTAATACCCTATCGTTTTTAATACCCTGTCTCAAGGGCACTTTACGTTCCTATGGTATAGTGCAAGTAGTGTTGCCACATAGGCCTCGATGGTACAGCTGCGATGACCACCGTATGGTGTATCCGTTCCGTGATAGACAATTGAATGACATATGGAGTTCCATATGGTCATCGTTAGGGTTACTCCTGTATACCACTGAGTGCTGCGTGATGCCTACCCCCAAAGACCCCTCAAATTTTCGCCAAACCACTGTTTTTACCACTGCAGAAGTTGCTCAAGCGGTGAAATGAATTCGACAATTGGAACTAGATGTGTGGCTAAGTTTAAGGCTCTTCGGTTTAATAGTTCAAACAATGCACTGCTTGTGGAAGCCCACTCACTTTGAGTGTCTTTCTCTCAGAGTGGCGAATGCAGCCCCATCGGCTCGGTAGGCTCCTACTTCATAACTTCTGCCGTTGTCTGTATGCTTAAGTCGTATGGTCAATAGCTCTGTATATAGTTTCTGTGTAGGACGCACTTCTGCGGAACATTGTCTTGTAAAATGAAACTAATTAACGGCAGCGGTTGCTCATTACATTATACCTGTTTTACTGGATCCCTGTTATGGTGCACAAAGTTTTTTGTCATACAGAACTTACTTCACATGTTGCAGCTATGGCTATATATCAACCCTCTTGACTCTCTGAACTAAGTAAGAGGCAATAAGATCAAGCGCAGCGCCGCGTATTCCATAGTGATCGAGTTTTAGCAGCAAGGTTTGATGGTCTACACAATCAAAGGCTTTG
>DWHO01003345.1:0-12115 GCA_018247575.1 Eurytides lysithous rurik | reverse complement strand
GCGGAGGGCAATGACTTTGTGTTGTTGTTTCTTAGTTGGATTAGGGCATTGCGGGCTGATCACCCGATTGCCTGAAACGCGGAAGCAAATCACTTCCATTTTACGCCAATTTTCTATAAAGTCGTGGTACTAATCCGGTTCGAGCCGGCCCATTCAGCAGCGGGAGCAGCTGCGTTCTACCACCGTTCTACCATGTATATATTAATGTAACATTCTAATTGTGTAATGGTCACTGCAGTTCTCGAGTTTCCGACGACACGTGCTGAGCATCTACGTGGCGATCGTCCTTCTCTTCGTCATCGTGATGATCTGCCTCGTAGCCTTGGCCCCCATCTCCGAGGCCTACAGCAGCATCGCCGGGGTCTAGGACCTAGGCCAAGCGATGGCATCTCCATTCGCTTTGACATCTTGACAGTTTAAAATTGGACCTCTGAAGCTAAGATAGATAAGTACATTAATCTTCTTATGTGCGTCTGTCAATGATCGTGTATTAGTTTTCACCAGGGCCGGATTTAGGGGAGGACAACCGTGGCCCCCACCATAGGGGCTTCGAAAAAAATCTTTCATTGAAACAGTTAAAAGAATTTACGTGATTTCGAAATAAATTATTAATCTAAAAACTACATTCTATTGCAAATTTTGCATCATATTTGCCCAGGGGGCCAGTACTACTTTATTGCCCTAGGTCCACCAGACCTCTAAATTCGGACCTGTATTTTATATATATCGTCGCTACGCTGGTTTGACAGGCATTGCACCAGTAGTTAGAGCCATAGTCGAATTATTAATAAAAAAATTATAACAATGCAATAAATGATTATGTAGGCTAGAACAACTTATGCCGTTTCAACGAGTTAAAATATATTAAAAGCTATTATGTAACTGGTATAGAATAAGGAACTAAAAGTAAGTATCAAGTGATATTTGATACTAAGAGTGCTATAATTTCCACAACCAAAGGTCAATAATTTATAATGCAATTATTTGAAGATCCGTATGTCTTAAAACAATTTACATGTTTTAAATGTTACTTAATATTATTTTAAATGTACTAAAATGACTAAATCACATTACTCTCTTTGCTATGACAATTATACTAAAGTTATAGATTTATGTAAATATCGTTATTAATATTGTAGTTATGAATATTTACTAAAGAATAAAAAAGTTGAACCACTACATTTGGTTTTATTTAACTCCTTATTTGTTACTGTGTCTACCCCTTTTGAGAACAAAGAATAAAGAAACCGCAGTGGTAGAGCCACGCAGCTGTTCTCGCTAAATAATGGGCTGGCTTGAACCGGATAAGTACCACGACCTCACAGTAAATCATAAAGTTGAAGTATTTTTGCTTCCTCGTTTCGTCCGGTGAGTGAGGTGGCCGGTGGCTCAACCCCTTCCATCCTATCCTCCTCCCCTTATCCCTCTCCTATAATCTCTTACTATCACTCCTCGTCCCTTCCTCTTCAAATTCCCCCTCTTAAAGGCTGGCAATGCAAGTTCTGTTGCAAATGCCCATGGGCGGCGGTGATCACTTACCATCAGGTGAGCCGCTTGCTCGTTTGTCAGCCTTATCCATAAAAACAAAAAAAAAACCTTCTAATAGTTTGACCACTGCATTGTCAGGTATTGTATCGTCAGACAGATTAGTGCAAACTTACTACTCTCTTAAATTACTGCATATACCGACGCTGGGAAGAAAAAACGTAGTAAATTACACATTTAGTAAACGAGCAAGCGGCCCGCCTGGTGGTAAGCGTTCACCGCCGCCCATGGACATTTGCAAATTATAGAACTTGCAAATGTGATTTGTAACTTGTGATTGTAAACCAATCCAATTTTGAATAAAGAATTTTAGACTTTGACCACAGTACTGCCTAGGTTTCCACCGAATCAAAAGCTTTCTCATAGTCCACAGGCGGATTGGTGATCGCATTACTGGCCCTATCGCACCGATGGTGCTACCTGTCACCTTCACTGCTACT
Organism: Eurytides lysithous rurik; assembly: GCA_018247575.1. Classification (NCBI taxonomy): domain Eukaryota; kingdom Metazoa; phylum Arthropoda; class Insecta; order Lepidoptera; family Papilionidae; genus Eurytides; species Eurytides lysithous. Next base: position 10,130 of record DWHO01003345.1, on the reverse strand, counting down.
TCAGGTGGGTCAGCAATTTTAAAATGGTTATACCACCATTTTTTGTTCGTCATAGCCTCGTTGGTTAGTCGGCAGGCTGTACCGCGTGCAGGTGAAGTTGACAGTTGAGGAGACAGACTGGGATACAACAACTCATTTATAAAAAATTTCAATATTTGGGAACCATTACAAAAATAGATTATTTTTAAAGCCCTCTAGTATACAATTAATCATTATAGATAAACGACATTAACCCCTTGAACGACCATTTAGCGCTGCTCTGGCAGACGATTTAATTTTCTTAGTTTTCAATCGTCTTCTTAGAGGGATTTATATAGAAACTTACGGTTTTGTTGCTCAAATAATTTGTTTTATTTGTGTATTAATAATAATATTTGTTTCACACATTTATATGAATGTTTATTGTTATATATACATACAAGAACATATTTAGTATCTAAAAAGTTCATAACGAGCTGGACTCGTCATTTCCGTTCATGGGGTTAATACTTTTTCTTTATTTTATTTACCCTAAATACCTTTAAAAAATCAATATATCGATACTTTAGTGGTATCGTTTCATTCCTAAGTCAGATAAGACATGCACGTGAAATAACGTTCTCCTTGTTAATTTCTGGTTATGAAATGTAGTCAACTAAAGATCAACCGACTACACAGAAAATAGTAGTGCACAGTATTCATTCACCCTGCTCTCATGGTCAAATAAACGACACAGAGGCAAATTTAATCGACCCTTATAAAAACAGCTACTCCAAGCCAACGCTAGATGGCGTCGGCAAGTCGTACATGTCAAACATTAGTCCATAACGCAAAAAGTAAACCCCTCCTTTAACAGCATTGTTATAAAGCCACTCCATCCCTCATATAACACGTGTTTTCCAACGTGGGAATTGCCAAATAAACATACAATAAAACTGATTTCCGAATTATGTAATTTATTCGAAATTTACCGTTTTTTGGTTAAATGTGATTATTTTTTTCATTGAAAATATTCTTACTTTGATTTTAATAAAATACACATATTTCGTTCATAACAGTTTTTCCTTAATATTCGAAATGGAGGGTTACCCCTTTAACGATAAAAGTAAATGTGAATCACAAGCACATAATGCTTTATACGGGTTTTCCTAAAAGACGGAAATAATCTACCGGGTTATAGGATGGATTATTAGTAACCTTCACTACTTCTTACAACACAAACTAATTGAAACAGTGGTCACTGGTTTTCTTATTTTCAATTATAAAAATAAAATGAAATAAGTCCTTGCAGTTTTATTCTTAAAGTAATGGCTGCATTATCACATCCTTTACTCGGTCTATCAGGTTATCCTGTTTTAAACACAATATTAAATGGATAATACATATACTAATATAAAAAATCTGAAAGAATTTCTGTTGGTTAGACCTACTCTTAAAAATAAAGAAATGTGGCAACAAATTAGTATGAGTTTTAGCACAATTTTCGATTTGGGATAGTGTGACCTAGATTGCTTCTCATTCTGGGATAATTTCATTTGGTCCATGTTTAGAAATGAACTAAAAATGAAAAGCCATGTAAGGTAAATTACAAACAAAGCCTAATAGTGTTTTGATGGCAATATTTAATTTTAAAATAATGTTTACTAATTACCAACTAGTAAAATCTTAAGTCTCTCATTAAATTTTATATTAAGAATATTATGACGCCTGAAAAAGATATAAATACAATTGAACAAACTAATTTTGCCATGTCAAATGTAATACTGAACCATATTTCTTTGGGCTGGATTTTATAGAAATATTAGGTGTTACAGAAAAGTATATAAAAGAATTCTGTACATATATTTCATGACTTTAGATTAATAATTTCTGATAAATCTTTTTTCAGTAAACGGCAAAATATTGAGAAATTACTTAGTAGTCTGTTCTAGCAAATATGTAATTTATTTAAAAAAATACTTCTCTTTTTTTCTATATCAAAGCATTAATATCATTTTCATATTCACTCTTGTGACTTAAGCCACAGTTTATTTTTGTTTTAAACACATTTATCACTTCACATAATTTACACATCTTCTTTGGGTATTTGGGAATCCTCAACTGTTCTTGATGAGGGTATGTAAACTTTAAATGAATATTCTGTGCGGGGGAAAGATCCAGGGTTAACCACTTGACAGTTCTGATATGCTCTTGTGTAAGGTTGAAAATGATCAGCAACCACAACTAGATCAGGCATAGGATACAAACTCAATGCATCAGCATGTTTCCAATACACAGGCTGAATTGCCAATGATAAGGGAGATAATGTACATTGACTTAGCAGCGTTTTCGTTAAATGATCAGGAATGTCACCAGTTTCTGGGAAATGTATCGAATTTCGACACATTTTAGTAACTAAATCCTGTCTGAGCAATACAATTTCCTGAGTGCAATATTGTATCCGGCACGGATTGCTTGTAAAAACGACAGAATCACCCAACTTTTGCCTAATTTCCTTTGTAAGAGAATTGGGAATTGGTGGTCTTGGGAGTATATTCGCAGCTGCAGGGTCCCCTCTGCCTGGTATGAAGATAAATTTACATGTCTCACGCAACTTTGTGAACGGATATATCATATCACCAAGATTTGTTAAAGCAGCTTTAAGTTGGGTGCTATGTTCATGGCCATAAGGACATGAAAGAAATTCACCCATAAACACTATCGCTATTGGCGGAAACTCATTATATCCAGTAAACAGTGTTTTTAACTTAGCAATAACTTTTATATTGTCAAACCAAACATCAGAAAGAAACACAATCATGCCGTCTTCATTATCCTGTTCAATTTTTAACAAGTTTTGTGAGTTTTTTAATAGTGTTTTTGACTTCCCACCAAAAGTGTTCAAATTGCCAAAATAAGGCAGTGATGTTGATCTGCTTTCTGATGGAGGTAAAACAAGGCCCATCACATGCAATACTTTATCATCGTAATAACCTTCAGCAAGCACAAAGCTACTCTCTGTGAACAATCCTGAGTGATATCTTGTTTGACTCATGTCCAATAAAATACTACCCGTAGGATCTTCTAGATAGAATTTACCCTCTGTTAGCTGTGTTAATAGACCTAAAACAATCACTTCATTTATTCTACTTGATGAACTTAACAAAACTTCAATTCGACGGAGCTGAAAACGATTTTCACTTTCCATGGAAGGTAATGATTCCTTCGCAAACAACTTATTTCGAACGGTCCTCTGCCAGATAACTGTATATCTATCAACTAACATCTGTGCCTTCCATTTCGGCTCTGGGAACAAATTGTTATTAGCGCTCGTATCTTTTAAAAATTTCTTCCTTTCGTTATCGTAACATAACTTCGGTACATTAAACGCGTCAATAACCGTCAATACAGTCTCTGTTTCTTCCAAACCTAATGACAGACATTCCTTGTAGGCAACTTCCAAATGCTGCTTTTCTAAGACTGGCTGTGAAAGGCACTGATGAAGAAGGTGAGCTGTTAATTTATCTATCATTTTTCTCTGTTCCTGCTGTGACAATGCAGAAAGTTGTTCGGCAACAAATATACTAGCTTCACGACGTATTGTAAAACCGCTTAGCTTGAATGCATTGTTAACTTCTTGCCGTAATTCTTGCAGATCACCCATGACTTATTTCTCAACGTAAACATTTACAAAAGAAGATAACGTCTTTCATCAAAAACTTGTAAATAAAATTAAAACAAATCGAAACGAAATCGCGCCAAACTTTGACAAGTGACAATGACAGACGTACATTTAATTTATTTTGAAATTAATGTCAATATTGACTGTTATTTGTTATCACAAAAATTAAATTTGTGTTTTATCATCTTTCTTAATTTAAATACTTTTGTATTTTTGTCATCTTTCAGTGACTAATTATTATTTAGAAAATATTTTACCTATTTTCCATTAAAAAGCATAATTACTTGACAGACAAGGGTTTATTTTCAGGTTTCAACTGTCATTCACGTTTACGTCATTGTATTTTGTACCGCAAGTTATTCATTTCACTGTCTCGCTTTGTGGAGCAATAAAATATTTTGTGAAGAAAATACTCTTTAACAAATTACTCAAAGTTTATGCGTTGTTTTAAATGTTTACCTTTAATTCACACTATATTTAATCGGCGTACTTCGGTGAGTAAATATTCATAATATTAAAATAAAAAGTTTCTTATTGTTTATTATATTTTGAACCATTTCGTTATAGTAAACTTTCAGTCTTTTAATGCCTTGTTAAACCATTTTTCTAGGTAAAACTAAAGAAAATGGACATTCTGCGTCATTTTCAAACTTTTGCGTGGTAAGCAATTTTTAATTTCATTCAACTCTGTTATGTACTTGTGATAATTTGATAAATGTTCGGGATTTGCAACTGTAGTAGTTTGTGTAGATTTGCGTTTGAATGAATATAATATTGTATACCAGCACTTTTTCAAAGTCATATTTTATAATTGTGCAATACTTGAAAAAGGAAAATCTTTGAATTCCTTTGATGACTCAACCTTTAGTTAACTTTCGTAACATTAAAATTTGAGTTAAAATACTTAAAACAAATATAAATAACTAAAGTTATGTTAGTTAGTTACATCCACATCACCAAAAATATTGCCGAAGTGTTATCAACAGCTAATATAATAAACTTTCAACATCCTTACTCTAGATTTAATGGTAATGTATATATATTTTACATAACACCTGCCTCCTGTAAGTTGGTGGTGCCCTTAACTGACCTGCCTCTTTCAAAAGACAAAATTTCTATAAAGCACTTTGTGCTCATCACCAATTATTAATTACCTAATATAATCATTACTTTTACAGGTGTAAACCAGATTGGTGTTACCCAAGTATGGGTAAAGAGACAAATGAGCTTCTCAGGCATTGTATTGATTTACCTTTTGTCACACTATCTGATAACATAGAAGAAATCATAAAAAAGAGCAAAGCATTCCCTATACCATTTCCAATTGAAACTGTAAGGTATGACTTGCGTTGTTATAATTAAACAAATTTAAAGTTTTTCTAGTGACTATAGATTTCATTAACTGTTCAAAAATTCAGTAATTTATAATCAAAATAAAAATTGGATAAAATACATAAATTAGTTTCACTTTATCAATGTGCAATATTTACTTGTAAATACCAGAATTTGTTTCATCTTAAATATACTAAAAACTATTAATATTTAAAGGTTTTTATTATGTATTTCAAAATAGTGTGGGCTTCACCCACTTACCGTTTCATAAATACTTACATGACAAAATACATACAACACAATGACTTACACATTTGCATGACACCACACAAATCTCTCACTTTGCTCACTGTTTGCACAATGTTAGCTTGAGCATATTAAGCTAACATTGTGCTAGAACTATATATTTCTGTATTTTCTGCTTGTGTGTACTGACTGTCTTTCTTCTTCTTGATCTATTGCTTTATTGCAGTCCTCTCCTATAATTATGTATTGTGTTTGTGGTTGTGTGCAAATGTGTAAGTCATTGTATATTGTATGTATGTTGTTGTGTGTTTATGAAACAACAAGTGGGAGAGCCCTCATCAGTAATGATTTCTTGTATTTAAGCTAATGATAGACATCGTTAAAAAGAAAGTAATTTATCATATTTTACAAAATAGTTTAGTTTGTATTTTTATTCATCCAATTTCCAGTACAATACTTAGTTTTGTTAACTTTGATAACTTTTGTTTCAGATTAGAAAAATTACAAGTTCGGAGGCCCATTGAAAAATTGAAAAGAAACATTGTGTCAACATATCCTCTTATTCATGAAAGAGTCCTACTACTCATGACGCACTTTCTTATTTATAAGAGGTTGTATTGTATTGTATTGTTTTGGTTTTATTTTATTCATGAAAGGAATCATCAACATTGATGTTATTATAACAATAGATCTCACTTTAAAGAATTACATGTAAGAAAACTGTTCTATGGAATTTACCACATTAAATTAGAATTTTAATATTCTATAAATTTGAAACATTTGTGCATGTAGAAAGAACTTTGTAGAAGAAACAATTTAATTTCTGACTGACATATCTAAGATTTACTGTAGATGTATAAAGACATGTTTTATTTACACATTATTACAGGGAATTCGGCACAAACATAGAAAAGTTGCTTTATAAAGATATGACAGTACCGGAGTTGATTGATAGGATATTAAAAAAACGTGCAGTCACATTTATGGGAAGATTTGATAAATACAAACTTCTCACTGGTGAAGAGGGGTAAGTTTAACATTCATTTTATATTGTAGTTAATAATTTTCTTTCTATCCTTTCATGGAATAAATGTGAGCATAAAACAAATCCATTTAAATCATGAATAATCTTTTGTATGTATGAATTTATAATGTATTGAATTTGTGATGAAAAAGAAGTGATTGTTTGAAAAAGTTAAAAATAAATTTTGAAAATTTAAACCAGTAGATATTTAATACAACTGCCAAAATCAGGGTCTTTTATACCATTAAAAATTATTTTATATTAATCAGGATGTAGTTGAATGTACAGGATGTAGTACCGCATAATGTCAATAACATTACTTTTAAATGTACTTCACATATTAAGATAAGGTATCTTCTATACAAATTAATGGTCCATAGTAAAGACCGCAGTACAAATGTACCTACATGTCATATGAAGGTATTTCAATAATTCTTTTTATATATAAATATTTTAGTAAGTATGTGAATTCCGTCCTTCATTCCGTCTCTAGGCCTTAAATTGGTACTCAAATTTTTTTGAATTGAAATGAAAAGTTCATATCCTAAATATATATAAAATCAATTCCTTCATAAGTCCCTATTTCAGTTTTGTACATGCAAATAATGGATTTTAAATATTTGTAATTGCTTAATTCATCTTTAAGACAGTTGGCTTAACTCAACTTATAACTGTATGTAATACATGTTTAGTTTTGGCTGTGTTTGTGTGACATATAATCCTTTCTCTAGTTGATTCAATTTATTTAAAGCGCACCTAATATGTAATATGTACAATGATCTTGGACTGTCATTAAGAATATTTAAAGAATAAGCAAGGGTTCCCCATTAACACAAATTCTTTTATTGATGGTAGTCAGAAGATCTTAATATGAAAAAAAAATATTTTTATATTAATTTTTGATTGAACCAAGCCATGTAATCAAATAAAGATATTTGTTTAAACAATGCGCAGTATTCATGTAAATACAAGAAATCAATATGAGCTGTATTTTTTTTTGAAGAAATAAATATCTTAAATATTATGTCGCCTCTTCTTTAAAAACTATGAACCACTATCTTTGAATGGACACTTCATAGATAAACCAATCATTACTATTACAAGTTTTATCTTTAAAAAAAACAATATGACATTCACAAATCCTTTCACTATCTCACATTACATAATTAGATCCAGACAATATTTAATTTACTAACTCTTTCTGTGTTCTACATATCATGATAATTCTTTTACAGTAAGGAAGGCTGGGAATCAGTTGGTACATTGCAACAAAAACCACCTCTGCTTTTGGAAAACTGTTTGAGTTACGATGAGATGAAACTGGCTTCTATGGTGTATGTCAGCGGTCACACAGAATGCATCAACGATGGTGAGAGGAAGAACGCCGGTGTCATGAGAGAGGAATTGGCTGAAGAAGACGCTGTCATAATAGGTATAAATTAAAACATAAAATAAAAAAAGAAAGGTCTAGAGACAGTTGTAGTGCATTGGTTCGGAAGGAGACTGCCGAGTGAAATCGGGAGAAGACAATTCTCGCTCGAAGACCAGCCACGGTCTATGGGTGGTCAAGATGGGGGCTGATCACCCATGTTAAAGTGGTCCACTAAGTGGTCTAGTGATGCCGTAGGGAAGCGATGGCATAGGGGAGACAACTGAGTAGTTGTTTCCCTGTGTCAACACTGCGTTTAAATACGCTCCGGAGGAGATCTCGGAGTTCCTCTAAATACATTGAGGGCGACCAGAAGGTTTTAGTGGGTAAAAAACCCAAATAACCTTTGACCTGAAAATTTCCCCCTCTTAACAAAAAAAAAGGTATTGCATCGTGTTTGGATAATTTTGTATTAAGTTCCTTTTCATTAGTGTGTTTACTTTTAAAATCTAAATCCATTAACATTCATTTTTTTTATCATTGTGATTGCCATGTGTTGTATGAAATGTCCGCCTATCCAATCTATAGCATTCTTTCATTCTTAAAAAGTCATAATTAATATCACACCCTTCCTTGTTCGCGCAATGATTGAAAATAGTTCCAAAGTTATATGGTTAAAAGAAATAATGAGTAAAAAAATTTCAGGCTTAGTGGGACCACGTTTCCAGCGACCAGGTCGTATGGAATACGAGGATATATTGATAACAGAACAACAGAACTGCCTGGAGCATGGATATGGGGAAGAGGTGACGCCGACGACTTGCCTAAATGTGTTGAAAACTACATATGTGAGGAACAACCAATCAGCTAAGCACATGTGGAGACAGATGTGGTCAGAGTTCTACCAGGTGGGCATTATTAGTGATTAGAGGATTTTGTAGCAGTGCTTGGCGTACAGCTTAGGTTTATCATTCCTTATATAATTTATAATAAAAAAAAACAAAGTAGTATAGAGAAGCTTTTTCTGTTGTATGATTAACCAATTTTTATTTCAGCGATTGTTAACAAAAAATAAATAAACTAAAAGATTATTATCAAACATTGTTTTCAGGTCCACAGCTATACTTATGAAGAGCTGACATCTTATGTCAACATCCAAGATAAAACGGAAGACAAGAGGTACACCGACAGATATGTCAAAAGGCCATCCAGCGAGGATATATTTGACAATGAGGTATATTACAAGAGATTATGCGTCCTAGCTGAAGTGGCCCTTCTAGAAGCAGAGTTTAGGGCAAAGGAGGCCGGAAAACAGGCCTATCTGAATATCATCGGGTGTGGTAAGTCAAAACCCCCATATTTTTACAAGATGCGAGATTGCAAAATAATTATAAAGTCAATAAAAGAAAGCCACGGTCTAGGAAATAGCAAATAGGTGACTAATAAACAACACTCCTATCCATAACATCACTTGGTGCCATAAAGTGTTTACAACTACAACAGTTGAAATCTCTTCACTTTGTGCTGTTTTTATCACATAAAGATATTGGATGGATGTTCCTGTATGGAAGATTTAAAATGTTCTCCCAGTAATAATGTTGTTGGCCATTCAAAGGAAGAAGTAATACTTGCACATTAGTGCTTAGTGGTAGAAGAAACACTACTCCAAGGAGACAGTAAGAGAGTTCTACCATTATTAAATTCTAAAGGGAGAGTAGTTATTACTGTTTATTTTAGCATGAACCGCTTTCTTTTTAATATAAGATCAAATAAATATTAATGAAAACTTTCAGGTTTGGGCGTATGGAGGATATCGGCCCACCAGCCTGATGTGTACATACTGACATTCTTGGAGAGAATACGCTCATTTTTGAAGAAGGACATGCTGAACCATGTTTCCGATGTCAACTTTGCCTTTATACAACCCAGCAAAGGGATACTAAGTAAGCATTTCACTCAACTGTCTTAACATTTTTAGCTTCTTTTATAAAACCTAGCATGGCGTTATGTTTAGACTGTAGTCTTTCGTCTATCTTTATTGGATTGTCCCCTCCTACTGCATATGTAAATACTTGAATTAAGAATAAGCTTGTAACACCTCAATTTTGTCTCCAAAAGCTGAAAAAATCCTTCATGGGCATGAGTGTATGCATATATAATGGAATTCCACAACCTGTCCTGGATCTACCACTTGAGCGTTTTAAAACTATAATTAGAAATAGTCTACTGCATAAATCCTATTATGCTCTTCAAGGGCTTTTTATGGACCAAAATGAGTGGAATTTAGTTGATTGATTCATATGTGGAATAGTTATTGTTATTGTATTAAGGCATATTGTAAAGGTATTTTCGGCCTCCGTGGCCTAGTGGTATAGGCCCGCGCTTTACAAAACGGAGGTCGTGGGTTCGTATCCCGCGGAGCGCAATGACTTTGTGTTGTTGTTTCTTAGTTGGATTAGGGCACTACGGGCTGATCACCCGATTGCCTGAAAAGTAAGATGATCCATGCGTCGGATGGG
>DWHO01003344.1:0-12117 GCA_018247575.1 Eurytides lysithous rurik | reverse complement strand
GGTGCGCGCCGGCGGCGCCTCCTCGAAGGGCGGCGGCGGCGTCGAGCAGCAAGGCGGCGCCGCGGCTGGCGAGACACTAGCGTTACTACGCGACCCTACAGTAGCCCGTCCCTTTACTCTAGCTGTGCGCATAACCTTAGCTACGATGCGAAGGCTACTGGAAAAGTTACCCTTACGTCGATGGCGCGTCACTCATGCGTTTTATTGGTGCATGTCATTGGATTATTTCGAATAGCAGGAATGAGCACAAAAAAGAATGATGTGGGATCAACTTAAACAAAATAGTCTAAGACTATGCTAGCTAATTACAAGGGCGAAATGAATCAATGAAATAAACAGTTTTGAATACTTTATAGTGCGAAAGTAACCATTGATTAGTGTGTGCTAGTTATGTTTATACATGCACGGAAATATCATGATATTTTACGTTAGTTCACATGCAAATCACAACACACCTGAGTCAGGATGACACATTACATTGACATTTAATGGGAAGAAAGTCTACAACTAGCACGGTGCTGAGAAAATTGAACGAATAATATGTAAGAATCACTCAATACCATGCACTTGGAAGTCAATAGTCAAAATTCATTTAATTATCCTAGTTAATTTCACTCATTTATAATTAGTATAAGCTTCTAACAACGTATTTTTATGTTATATAAGGCACAATTGGTATCGTAGCTTCTCTCTTCGACAACCTTCCGATACTATTATACGTATTCTTCTACATCCTTCGTCATTCGGATAATTATCCCTCCCTCCGATTTTCTTTTCAGACTCTCCCTAAGCTTTTGTCGGGACGTTTTGGCAGCCGTTTTAGTCTCTGGCACAGGTATAACTGTGAACTTCTTTATTTTGTCATGTACATTACTGCTTACGGGGTTCGATACTAAAGGTTTCACGTCTGTGACGTGGTGCGAGTAGGGTTTATGTTCAACGGGTGTCCGACTGCCTTGCGCCGGTGGATGGGACTCGAAGATCTTCCGAGCCTCACTGACGATATCCTTCCGTCTGACAGTTGGTGGTCTTCGTGCTTTAGTGATACTATCTGCGGACGAAATCGAACTGCGAAACGAACTGTTCTCCGAATCGGTCTGCATTTTGGCGATGTTCCTTTGGAACATGTCGATTTTCGACTTAGCTTTTTTGTGACAGACGTCTTCCTTGTGCCCTCTAGAGTGCTCCTCGCTGTACGTTCTTATCTCGATCTTGGGCTTGATCTTTCTCGACTCCCGTCGCGTCTTTTCCTTTTTGGACTGGTTGAAGTTGAATTTTTTCGACAGGCCGTACATTAAGCGCGGTTTGGGGGGTGTTTTGCTAACGGTGACTTCCCTTTCGGGACTTTCAGGCGGCTCTATCTTGGGTGGGGTGGGCTTTATTGGTGTCCTTGATGTCGGAATCAAATCTGGCGACGGTGGTAACGAATCTATAGATGCGGTAGGTGACTCTATCACAACGGGCGCCGGTTTAATTTTTCTCTTTTGCCTCTTGATGAAGTGCAACGGATTCTTCGACAGTATCGACTTCGGCTGCACTTTTGGCGCGACCTCCTCGTCGCTTTCGTCGCCATAATCTTTGACCTCGACGGCCACTATCTCCTCGTCACTCGTTTCGGTGAACGACATATCATCGAAGTCCCCGGAGTCCAAATGTTCCCTGACGACGTCATCGATGTTGAACTTAGCCATCATATTGGTTTGGGCGACTAAATCTTTTGCGGAACCAGATCTCTCGGTTAAGCTTTCGCCGTCATCGGCGTAGTCTAAGAATTTTTTGGGTGCAACTGGTTTCTGTTTAACAACGGGATAACGAGACGGTGGTGGAGGTGGTGGTGGTTTTGGTGTTCGAACACGGCATGCACTAATCTCCTTCAACTTTACATCATGCCCATAAAAGCCAAAATCATCGTCGCTACTCGCAAATGACCTCTGTGGGGTTCTATCACTGACCGATACCTTTAAAGTGAGATAATCACCTTTGGCGTCGTGGCCGGCGGTTTGGGAATGGCCGCCGCCACGCTTGGACTTTGGCGACCCTCTTGGCGGTACGGGCGGTGGGACCCTCTGCTTTTGGGAGCCTTTCAACACCGCAGGGAAGGCCACGTCGGGCTCTAACGCGGCCCTAGACGGCACTTGGGTGACCTTCGCCGCCGTCGAGACCGGTGACGTCACCGACGTGGGCGTTATATGCGCGGTGACGTCACTTAAAGATACTGATGGGGCACAAAAACAACTCGAGACACATCGTATATATTTTTATTGAATAGGAATAAAATTGTATAAACAGATTTGGCACGACTCGAGGAGAAATATTAACAGAGTAGAGATAAGAGTATAATAAAATTAAAAAAAAAATATTTTGTGTTTATATATGGAAGCGTAGTCAGTTTGGTAACGATAGTCGATTGAAATAAATTACATGTTCAAAATGGCATGTTTGTATTTATATTTTTTAGATGGAGCTTGACCGTCAACGCATCGTATTTATTATTGGTGCATTGTTGAAGTTAGCGATTTTATATAGACAAAATAAACGTTAGCATGCATATCAACAGGAGTTAGGTGAAAATTAAAATGATACCCAATAGTAAAAGATCCGATAGGTCAATAGCAGCATGAAAAAGAGAATTAATGACATTAAGGTTAAGGTTGCTTTTTGTCTAGCGCAAGTTTATATAATTCCTTCGTGAAATCTAACAATTTTGATTCCATTTTATTTGTATTTATCCCTGTTGATACAACATTAAATATAATGACAATTACGATGTTCTAAATCATTTTTTTTTATGGAAGCATTTCGATGTGACTTCGTTGCGACCCACAGATTATATTAAGCTTGGAAGGGATGCCACGCGTTGCTAGAATATATATTACACACTATCTCCTGATTTTGGTCATATATAAAAAGCATCGTATCAATAAGCGACCACTTTTGTGTTCAAATACACGTATGTACAGGGAAAATACATTCTTAAAGCTAATTTCAGTCTCACCTGCTTTCATGCCGCCGGCACCGCTTGAGCCTGCCGCGCCTAATCCGTTAAGAGAGCGTGCAAATATTAAAACGTTGTATTTGTTTCACAAATGTAATGAATGTAACTTACAACAACACTTACGACAACTTATCGGAAACAATTAATTAATTCAATATGTTATATAGTGTATAAGTATACAACTTTATCGCATTGACGACTGTTTGAAAGATTCTACGTATACCCGTGCAGTCGCCGAAACGTAAACTACTTTGAACAGTGGTTCTCAAACTTTTTTCAAACAAAAAGCCATTTGAGAAACTTTTTTTATTTAAGACTGTTTGCTGCTAGCCGGTAATATCAATTATATATTTTTTAATAAAACACGATATTTTTATTCGTGTCTATACATTTATAATGGGTTCGCGGACGACTTGGGTACTTTCAAGGAGGCCCGGTTAAAAAGATATAAATTAAATAAAAATACGAACAAAATTATAAAATAAAACAACGGTCCCGCGTAAAATTCTCATTTATTTCAACATCAATAAATATTTTGGTCATAATCTGTGGCAGGTGTTTAAATAACAACAGCTCGTTATACATATATGTGTAGACAATAAAAACACTACCAACATTCACAATAAAGATTTAGCGAAGCGAATCGTTCAATAAATAAATTAGAATAAATTACAAATATCACGGCCGAACAAACAGACCAGAACACATACGTTTTATTATTTGACACGATCCCCTCCACATATATTTGGTATCCGTTATATACAAATTCAAATTATACAATACTTAGAATAAGGATTTGATCACACTGGTAGCGGACGTCGCAATTCCGAGAGAGTGCATTCGCGGCCTAACTAATTAAATACGGTAACTGAGTGTGTATAAGAAGTTATATTGCATAATACAATATGGGAATAGAAAATTAGGGCGTGTACACACGATCATTCTCTATCAATACCAAGCGGACAGTGAATAAGTTACAAATGGCACGGATTTGAAGGAATAATAAACTTAACACTATCTCGTAGTTAAACTTAGAAACTATTGTCGGAGCATGAAGATTTCTGACTCAATGTTGTCAAATGACTTTGTGCTTTGTTACATGTGCATACAGCAGATTTTTGTGCTTCATTCGGTATTGATAAAAACTCATTCGCATTTATTCGCCCTAAGCTTATCATATAACATATAGAAAGAATGTTTCATATTCGATTACAATATTGTGCAAGTGATGGACGTCCATACGTTTGAATTTAATATTTTAGTAGATTACGAAGAGTTGAAATTACTTTTGTAACATCATTCCCAATGTCTCGCATCATCACTGAATCATTCACGAAGGTTACTACTAATGCTTCATGACAATTTAAAAGCAGTTGATAGAAATTATGTATGAATTACATCAACTAACGCCAATTACTTGAATATATAAATATTTAATGTTATTTTGTCTGTAATTATAATTCTACTCTCAAAGATTGTTCACGAATAGATATTTGTGACATATTTTTTCTTTCCAATGAAAGGAATGTGTTTAAGAACCGAGTCATAATAGTGTTTATTATGAACTCGATAAAACAATAAATTATTATTGTTTCTAGTCTTCACTAGTTATCACTAGTCTTCATTCGACATTTGGAACTCAATTCTTTGTTTTTTTTGTGTATTCGCCATACTCCTTTAAAAAAACGCATTTGACCATTTTTTGGACAGTAACATATTTGGCGATACTTACACAATGATCAGCTGGAATTTTCATTTAATTATATAAAACCGTTCGTCAACAGAAAAAACATAATTCAGCACATTAATAAGGTATTACAAACTTTTTATTATTAGTAACCGATTCAAAATTTGAATTTAACTCGAATAACGCACGATAAAAAAAATCCCAGCTTCACAACCACTACGAATGGGGGAGTAATCACAGAAGCCTATTGTCGAGATCTGCTTATACCATCGAAAAGAACGGAACCATGATACCTTCGACCGATTAGAACACATCGGGGATTTAAACAGATTAGTTTAAATTTATTTCAAATGTAATTTCCTAAACAGAGTCCAATGTAGTATATGTCAATACATCATATCCAATGTAAGGTATGATGGACACCTACTCGCACTTCGGATCTCGACGATCCGTACGCGCTTGTCCCTCCAGTATTGCATCGCCTCTGCCGGGCTGATGTTTCAATCCGCCGGCGGGACCACAATGATCGTGCTACCGCTGTCGTTCCCCGTGTAAATCGCCGCCTTGTCCAAACTCCTCACGTAGACCACGTCCTTCAGGTGCGCGATCTCCGTTCGCGAATCGGCCACGTGCTCGTCGCCGTTCAGCCGCACGACGGACACGTGCGCGTTCGTCGCTGTCGCGCGCGCGACTGGCGCCGGCGACTCCGGCCTTATGTACACCGTCTGGGTGGAGCGGACCTTCCTGAAGCGCATGTCCTTCGGCAGGGTGGAGGCCTCGCGCGCCTCCACCGCGCACGTCGGTGTGACACTGCGCGTCCGGTAGCTCGAGTTCAGGCTCTTCGGCAGCGTCGCCTCCCGGACGCCTTCGGTGTGAGCGTCGGTCGCGATGGGCTCGCTGCCGGTCTTCACCAGGCCGATGTCCGCGAAGAACTTCTTGAAGCGATCGACAAAGGTGGGCGAGCGGGCCCTGTTGAAGCTGCTGGACAGGCGTTCACTGGACCGTTCCGCTGAGCTGACTTCGTCAATCCTCTCCGGTATGTTGGAGGTGCTCTTGTGGCGTTCCAGGGCGTTCGGGCGCCGGCGCCAATGCCTCTCCTCGTCGTCGTCGTCTATGAACGGTATCTCCTGTAGGTTGTTCTCGTTTCGCGTGTCGACTGCGGCGTCCTTTAGAATCTTCACCACGGGCGCCTCCGCTACATATATATGCGGCACGCTGGTGCTGGCGTTGTCTGTCTGAATGCCGCTGTCGGCGAGGCTGCCATTTATGTGGGAGCTGCCGGCGCCGGCGCTGAGCACCTTCGTGAGCTGCTCGGACAGAGATTCCATTCTATCTTGGACTGTTGCGCGGTAGACGTTGTCCGCGTACGAGGGTCCAGGGTCCCTGGCGGTGAGGTTTGAAGTGTCGAATTCGATGCGCCTCTGATAGGCGCCTATGCGGTCTCGATCGATGACCTTCAGGCGATCGGATAACACTGATGGGTATTCGGTCGGCACTTGGACGACCGGGTGCCTTTGATTCCACGTGGATATCGTGGTGTCGGTAAAGTCGCTCATGCTAGACCTCAGGGACGACCTCGGCGACAAATGGGACGTCTGCCTTAGCAGTAGATCGGGGTTATAGTCCTTAATCGTTCGCCCGACGAGTTTCCGTCCTGCGTAACAGACGGGCCAATTAATGGAACACTAGCCTCTTTAGGAAGTTTTTTTTGTGATACATTTCAGTTTATTTCGTCACGCACACATACCCGACCGGCATTGCATCTTTCCGGGTTTCGACACCGACCAACACCGTTAGCACATAAAAAAGACGTCACAACTGTTTTCCTTTAATTTCTTTTTGCGTAGCGCCCGAGAAACACTTATCTTAAACGCGCAGTCATACGGTATACATTATCACCATATATCATAAAATATTCGCAAAAAGGATAACTTCTCATCGTTGTAGATCAAAAATAAAATAATAATATATCGAAAAAATAAAAAAAAAAACACCACAACAGCGATCGAGGTCACAAACACCGGATAGGAAGTAGGGTGGGGGGGACAAAAATAAACTGAAATGTATAATAATAACAATAATAATATCAATAAATACTAGAAATATTTTCGCATTCACATAATGTTAGGATTGTAATGAGTTACCTAGCTATAGCCCGTTAAGGTAAATAAAAAATAAAATCGAACCAAAAACTTATTGTTGTTAATCTATTGTCTACTTAAATTAGTGCTTATTAATTATAAGGACATACGTATAGCACGCACAAAGCTTATATTGACCGCTGAAGTTCGTCCGAGACATTTCGCAGCACACTTCACCTTGGAAAAGTGCTATGAAGGGTGCGGGGAGAAAGTATCGTCATTCTCCATCTCGCTCACGCTAACTCGGTTTGTTAATTGCTAAAAATGTGATTATTTGTCTTTTGCAATACACGGACAACTTCAATCGGGCATGTTAAGCTTTGTATGACACTATACACAGTAGGTACTCATAAACATCGCACGTACTACTCAAGTGTCTGGTTATAAACCTCACCTGGCGTATCGACCTCCTCTTGCGGTTTCACCGGCTTGGCGATACTCTTCCTCTTCGACGGGGAGTGTTTCAGTGCTAAAAGCATAGGGATTAAATCGTTAGGCTCAAACACAAGTCCGAATCTACGAGCGTATTGTGATGTTACAACTGGCAACATTGGAACTTTAATTCTGCAAACCATGAATAAAAGCGGAGACATGAATTTAATACACATCGGTTTATTCGACGTACGGAATAACATCACGATACCTCTACGGATAATGAACACTACATATTACGAAAAAAAAGAAACAACAAAATCGTGAACGCTATTGAATGATAAAAATAAACTTTTGAAGCGTTGCGTTCAAAAATCTCATCAGTGGGCGTTGCGCAAAGTATAAAGAAGTCGTCTCATTTCTTAAGAAAGCCTTTGAAAAAGTAAAATAAAAATAAAAGGGAAGTAAATAGAAATAACCAACGAGAACATGCTAAAAATAAAACACAGAGAAAAAGAGAAAACATTTCAATTGGATAATAATATGGATATTGGATGCGATATCGAAAGTATAATAAGGTATAAATCGAATTCATATAAAAAAATATATTAATTTAGATTTCAAAATGTTTAATAAATAAAGTACAGATAATAGAAAAGAACGTTCATTTAGGAATAGTTGTGAAAGCTACAATCCAGACTTCTAGCTACAAGGGGGTAAAGGAAAATAAAACTAAGTAATAGATCTATAAGGGACCACTGATAAATAGTGGCATAAGGGTAAAATGAATAAAACCATTTGAACGTCGATAAAACGTTTGAATGCAATGATGAAATTTCATAAAAGAATAAAATATATTTTTTTTCAATTATATTTTACTATTAAAATATTTTTTATAGAAAAATAATATGTATGTAATAATATGTAATGTAGTAATGCATTGAAACGCTTAGTAGCAATAATAACAGTATGAAATTGGGACTAGGGGGTTTCCGAAGAAATAGCGGACGAACACAGTGTCATGCTTGTAATGGAGACATAGAAAATCAATCCATCAACTCATAGGGACTTACTCAGACCTCCAGAGACGCGCGCGAGAATCCGATTACGGACAATTGTTTGAAAGAAAGAATGGAAAAAAAACACAGATATTATTTTCATATGGTAACATTGTTTAATAAAAAAGGGGAAAATGGGGACGTGCACGACTCTTGAAAACTATCAAAACTTACTCGTTTAAAATAAATTCATGCTGACAAATCTTATCTCATAAAGAAAATAAAATTAAATAATTTATAAATAACAGTTAATGTAAACAAAAAAGAAGTAGCATTCGATTGCTAAATTAAATTTGGAACTTTAACTGATACATGCCTGATAAGAAAAAATGCCTTTCAAATAATTGCTCGAATAAAAGAAAAAAAAGAAAAAGAAATGTTTACGCGTTTAGGTTAACAAAGACAATATCACATAAACGAACATAAAAAAAAACGCCTACATAAAACCAAGGTTTGGGTGTTGGTGATTCAAAATATCACATTTAAATTGCAATAACTAAGAACTGTTAACAGTTTGAACACTTAAAATTTTATTATTAATCTTTTTTTTTTCCATTAAAACTTTATTCACACTACGTTATTATGAATACCTAGATAAATTTGACAGTGGCAGAGCTTTGATCAAGCTATAAGGCTTACTTTTAATAAACATTAAATATGTATCATAGCAAAAAAAATAATCAAATAATCAAAAAATCTCAACAAAAAAATTACAGATAAGATTGCTTATAAAATACCAACCATCAAAGTTATTATATAATCACTTTTATGTCTTTATTATTATAAATGTCACATCATTGCACAAAACTGTAAACAGTTGTACTTGGAAATAAATAAATACACAAAAATTTAATGTTTAATCTAGTCTGGTCAATGACAAATTTAAAGCAATCTAAAAGTGGTCTTCACCAGTTAATGTACTATATCTTTACAGTACAATAAATTAGAAATTTTTAGTTTTATAATAGTTTAATCAATAAAATATTATTCATATTAATAAGAAGGTTAGGTAGGTCATGGTACCCATAAATACTATGGAACTAATAGAGCTTTTGAAGCGAGTAGTGTATATGCTACATACAATAGAACCACTCTCACCTCTACCACGAGTCAAGTGTATGTTTACTTCACCAACATCCGCCCCCCAAATCTAAGTACAGGACGCACACAAAGTACATATAAAACGGCGCCACCTCGCGGCCCTACAGTACCTATGTAGCTCGTGACCAGGGTCCTGAACTTGCGGTGGTTGCCTTTGATCTCGGGCAGGTCCACTGGCCAACATACGAGCTATGGTTATTATATGCGGTTGCGAAGCGTCGGTTAGTAATGCACAGACGTAAATGCAGTGGGGACAGGTTACCAATATATCGTATACATTGAATATTTATAGAGTTCTAATAACAAATACTAGGCGGTTCACAGTTTAGGGATGTGTATAGATATTCATTTATTTTGGATTAGAGTGGATATATTATTTTAATATGCTATATTACACTCCACTTTCACACATTTTTTCTACACATTTTATTTTTAAATTGATTTTTTGGCGATGATGTATATGATAAAGATGCAGAGGAATATCTAAATATACAAATATTAAACAGAGATTATATGTGAATGTTTTCAGACAAAATACACACCTTTTTATTAGAAAAAATCTAAAATATCGTCAAAAGGGATGTCGAAGTCTGAGGGAAGCTATGAGAGAGCCTTTTGACAAAATAATAATTAATAAATTACATAAAATAATATTGATATTAAAGGGTCATTAATATTTTAAGACTCTGCTTTTATTATTTATTATTGTGTAATCAAAATATTCTGCTGAAACATAAAAAACCAAGAAATTGAAATTTCAATGTCAACTTGTCTACAACCATGGGTGAAAAACTTACTTCTCACCTTTGTATTTTTCACGACAATCTTGATAATTTAAAAATCTATATAACGAGTGCCTCCGATTCTAACGGACATATAAAAGCATGGTCTTAAATTATGAAATAGAGTTACCAACTTACAAGGACTCCGACAGGAAACAAATAGGGTTAAATAATGAGTTTAGGTAAACAATATACTTTGTATAGAATTAATTACACGTGTTATGAAAAAGGGATAAAACATAGTTACGACATAAATTTACTAGAAACAGGTTAACGTCGACTGATCACATGATCAGAGTGATGTGTACAAATAGCAGATCAGTTCAGTGATGGCCGAATGACACTTTCAACTAAAAGATAGCTCGGTGACAAGAGAAACAGAACAGAGAAGAATATAGAAGAGAGGCAAATAACAGCTTTTTAAACCGGCGTCAAAATTATTCAACTTCAATTTTGTTTCAAATTTATTGTGGAATACTGATAGTCATATTCGTACCCCGTTTAGACTTATTTACTTATGGTTGTATTAGAAGTTTAGATTTGGTCTATGCAATGTGGTATTTAGGTGAAATTAACCAGCTTTATGTTCTATATCAAATTACTATAGACCAACGAATCAGCCAAGAGATGCGAAGAAGCAGAAAGTTATACTCACACGAAGGTATTTTCTTGAATACGGTTTTGCCCATGAAATCTAGAAACCTTTGCGCGTAGAAGCTAGGCCTGTGCACCGAAACAGTGTCCTGAAAACAACGATATTGAATTTTTGTATAATTTAAGAAAAATACTTTTATCCTCTTAAGGTGATGAAATAGCGAGATGAACAAATTGTGCGCCTGCTTATAACAACAGTTTCACATAGAACCTGCTGGAAATTAGAGGTTTAAGATGTTATATCCCCGGGTAATACATTTGCAATACTTCTGTATGTAAGAGTGAAGTGAGCAACTCTATATGAGTCCTTTGGGCTTTCTCGTTCCAATGTTGCATGGCTCTTCAAACCGGAACTCATTAGTGCTTACCCCGAGGCTCAGTACACTTTCGAGAGAAAGCCTTTCGAAAAAAAAAAGCTTAGTATCCGGGAGCTCGCTGTTAATTTAATATGCTCAAGCAACCTGAGTTCAAATTCCGGTGCCGGCACAAAGGAATTTGTCAATTTATAATTAACAATTTTAAGTGCTGATTTAGCACGTGCTAAATAGTGAAGGAAAACATCTTGAGGAAACCTGCATATACAAGAAACAAAAAGAAAGAAATTGATCTTAATTTTTTTTACGGATTAGGCTGACGAACAAGCGGTTCACCTGATGGCAAGTGATCACCGCCGCCCATGGACACTTGCAGCATTACAGAACTTGCAAATGCGTTGCCGACCTTTAAGGGGGTACTTTTTGAAAGAGGGAGGGAGGAAGAGAGACGGTGCGGATGGAGGCAGAGGATGGAAGAAGAGGTAGGAAGGGGAGTGAGAGAGAGAGGGAGAGGGATGGGCCACCGGCCACATCACTCACCGGACGAAACGCGGAAGCAAAAACACTTCCACTTTACGCCGCTTTTCTGTGAGGTCGTGGTACTGATCCGGTTCGAGCCGGCCCAGCAGCGGGTGCAGCTCCGTGGCTCTAACACCGTTCCTCTAAATATGTGAAGTCCGTCAATCCGCAGCAATCAGAGGCCGCGTAGCGGTCTGTGCCCTTATTCCCTCTTCTTCGAATAGGCTGACAGACGAGCAAGTGGCCCACCTGATGGCAAGCGGTCACCGCCGCCATTGGACATTTGCAAATTATAGAACTTGCAAGTGCGTTGCCAGCTTTTAGCAGAAGGGAGAAGGACTAGGAGGGGAGGGAGGCGACGCAATGATGGAGGGGGAGGGAGTTGTAGATAGGGGTTGGGAGGGGAGATAGGCTACCGGCCACCTCACTAACGGGACGAAACGCGGAAGCAAAAACACTTTACGCCGATTTTCTGTAAGGTCGTGGTACTTATC